>JAIWNE010000064.1:0-183025 GCA_025331445.1 Blakeslea trispora | reverse complement strand
TAATGAATTCAAAAACCAAGCACTTCCATTTTGAGATTGGAACCGAGTTACACAGAACCGACGATTTTGTCGGTTTTGTCGGTTCGATTTCGAGTTGGTTATGAGATCAAGAAATTGGAGTCGGTTCGGTTACGATTATGGAACCGACGGTTCTGCAGTTGGTTGGAACCGAACCGACTGCGATTCCTATTCTGACGTTACGTTGAAAGTTCCTAGGTTATAGACTATATGATCTCAGACGTTGTTTGGTAGTATACTTTTGGGAGGATGATATACATGTTTCCCTTGATTGAGCTGTCTGCAATCACTACATTTAGAGATAAAAGAGCTAATATGTTTTCTGAGATTAGGCCAGTGTACTTTGAAGTCTTGATGTATAATCTTTTCCATGGCGTGAATACCATAGTGACCCAATAAATGACTTTTTAGCAAGATATATTTTCTTTCGTTTTCATTTGGGATTGTGTAACCATTTTCATGCATTGCATTTAATTTAAGTTTATCGTTCTCGTTCACTTTTTCATTTTCTTTTGCGTTTCCTTTTACATTTACGTTTTCATTTTCTTTTGTTCGTTTGAACTTTTGACGTTTTAACTGTTAAGTCTCATTTTGTGTTAAACTTTGTTTTCTTTTGCGGAGGCGATCACCACTCTCCAGCTTCTTTGTGTCGCTAGAGACGAAGATGCGAGAAAGATGGTCCGCAAGAATATTGTCAATACCTTTACAAAAAGTAATAGTAAAGTCCCTTTCGTAAATCGTTTCATATACGTTTAAAACTGCGTTATTTAACTTTTCTTTTGACTTTAAGAATAGAAGTGCATGATTATTAACATACAAATCAAACTTTCGACCTTTGAGAAGTGATCTCCAGCGTGTAAACGCGTAAGCAACAGCTGTTAGTTCTCTTCGGAACGAACCCCATTTTTGCTCAGAAGGAGACACCTTTCGAGCGACAAAGCCAATGTATTTGACTTTTCGATCAATTGCTTGATATAGCGCAGCACCTATAGCATATGCCGAGCTATCCGTTACCACTTTTAGTCGATGACTTAAATCTGGACATGACAAGACTGGTGCGTTTGCAAGAGCGTTTTGTAGACATTTAAGAGCTTTAGTATGATCGTCTGTTCATACTGCGTTTAAATCTTTTGCATTTCGAAGTTCATCCAAGCAAGCGGTTATAGTAGAATACTTTGGAATATGTGCTCGAAAAAAATTAGCTAATCCCAGACGAGAGGATAACTCTTTTGCATTTTTAGGGATGGGTGACCAGTCCATTATGTTTGTAACATTTCTTTGGTCAATCATTAATTCTTTATCGTCACTGATGCAGAAGCCAAGGATATATACACACGTTTGAGCAAGATGAAGCTTGTCGACATTGATTCGAAGATTACTTTTCGTTAAGCGTTTCAAAACTTCTTATATACATTCAGTATGATATAATAAATCTTCATGCGTTGAAATGGAAATATCATCCACAAAGACTGTTACATAGGGCAAGTCAGAGAACAGAGTAGTTAAAGTACGTTGAACCACACTACTTAGTGGAATCAATTCAAATGGAGCTTTTCTAAAGGAGTATTGTACGTTGTCAAATGTGAAAGACGTTAATTGGCGATCAAGCCCATTCTTTATCTTAAAGCTATGGAAGCATGCAGAAAGATCAATCGTTATGAACAGTTTACATTGGGACATTTGACGATGAATATCAGAGATTAAGGGTAAAGGAAATGAATCCAACTTTGTTTGATTACGGTGTGCACTGATGGTTCGGCAGTCTGTAACCATCCAAACATCTCCAGTATATTCACCTTTTGCATTTTTCTTTTTTACCACTAAGATACTATTGTTAGAAGCAGTGTTTGGGGCAGCTCGTTGAATAACTTTATGATCCCTCCATTTCTGTATTTGATCTCTTACAGCTTTATGATAAACATCTGGGATGTCATATTGACGATTGTATGGCTTTTTGATATAACTTTTTAAAGGAAGCTTGATTAAACTACCAGGTAAGTTGCAATGACTTTTAGGATCAATTTGAGCATTTCCATCAATAAAAGGTTGTACTTCATTTAACATCGAATCACGTTGTTCATTTGTTCCATAAGGCGATTGGTTTTGGCTTGTAAGCATTTGGATCAATAGGATCTGGAATTATATCATGATCAGGGGTTTCCCAATTATACGTTAAGCCAGTGATACCAATTCCTAAGTCTCGCATTAGATCCATGCCTATGACAACATGAACATCCTTGGTAGGAAAAACTCCAAGTTTTGCGTTAGCATTCATATCATTATAGTCAATATATAGTTCTTTTTGCGTTTTTCCAATGCGTTTTACTTTAATATCAGATTTTCTTAAAGAAATAAATTTGTTTTTATCCGAGACATTATCATTTATTGGTAGAACATTTAAAAATTTAGCTAAACTAATGGAAATAGCAGAGAAAGTACTTCCAGTATCGAGAAGCCCAAAGGTCTTCACATTTCCTATTTTCAAAGGCAAATAGACAGACATTTTGTTTAGCAAATCGTTTGGAGGTAAAGTTAAATCATTTTCATTCATCTTACATTCCGAATCATTGGATTCGTTCATTGCATTAAACTTTGAATCAGAATCGTCGTCATCAGAGGATTCATCATTCATTGGCACAATAGTTTTTCCTGGCGGCTCGTTTTGCTTTTTGTTCGATTTGTTACATTCATGACCCTTTTGCCAGGCTTTATTACATTTGAAACAGAGACTATTTCTGGCGGCATATGACTTTGACAAAGGCGGCTTGTTTCCCTTGTATCGGCATTAGGCAGTTGTATGGTTGCCAAGGTCAGGATGGTTCTTGCAGAAAAGTCTTGTCTTCTTGTTATCATGTGCTTTGTAACCATCGGCTAGTCGTTTCTTTGAATACTTGTCCGTTTCCCATTCGAGATTTTCCATACAGTTATATAGGCGTTGAGCATCTTCCATCAGATACTTTATCTTGTCTCTTTTCTTTTCTGAAGCAGTAGTATTGAACATAGATAGTTGACGAGAAAGTAATTTGGGCAAGGCAGAGATAGGACTGGCATAGCATGTATTCTTCAAATACACGAGCTTCCATACGCAAGACGTTGAACCTGTCAATGAAGTCTTCTATGTTTTCATTCCTGTACATTTTAACATTGATTAACTTGTTGGTGGCGGACTGCTGCATTTTGTCGTTGGATACACCATATTTTTCAATCATGGCCTTTTGCACTTGTTCCCAGGTAACGTTTTCATGGGTCTTCAAAAATTCAGACAACCATGCATTCATCCTATTATTTAAACAAGTAGGAAGTAGACGTTTGAAGTGCCAGTTGACATTCAATCCATAAGATACTAGGACCGTATTAAACTTGTTTAAAGCATCGTTTATATTTTCAAAGATGATAGCGTTGTCGTTTTGCATTGGACCACCTCGCCATAGGAATAGAGGCAAACCAGATGGGACAACCATAGATTCCTTGGAGAGCTTGATTAGCTTTTGACTATGCAGGATATACTTGAGCTTGGCCTTAGTGGTCTTGAGTTCTTGATTACATTTGCGGAATTCGTTCTTGTCATTGGTCGTTACAGAAGCAATTGTCAAAGATTCAACTTTCTCCCGTAGTTAGGCAATAGCTTTTTCAATAGATACACCTTTTGTTATTTCATTGTCCACTACAGGGAATTAAAATTTGAGGCCTTTAACCGACTAAATTTTTTGTCGGTTTTATGTCGGTTAAAGGGGTCGTTTCAAGCAGTAAAATGTAAATTTATGAAAATTGGTCAAAACTGAATGAAATTCAAAACAGTGATGTATGTAGCTATCTAGAGTATATCCATGCAAAAAAAATGCTACTTTTACCATCATTTTCTATGCTCTTGCTAGCGTTCAATTTGAACATTCTTTGAATCGGTTTCAAGAGCCGCTTTTTTTTTAACAAAATCCAGTTTTTTATTGTGACCACTTTAAATTTCATTTTTTTAAAAAAAAAAAAAGTCTACGATTTTAACCAATAAAAAGCTATTTAATTTTCGGACTTGTTCAGTATCACATGTTAAACGGAGCAGATCTGTGCTTTAACAATTTTTCCTATTCATGATAAATTAGGAAGGCATTCTGTCTAAAATAAGAGCAAAAGAAATAAAGAAAACAGCTTATAATCTATAGACATTGCTTTAAAAGTGCTGATATGCATATCAAATTGAACAAAAAGTTAAGCATTATCAACAAATACCAAATTTCGAAACATGTTTTACTTTAATAATTACTAGGAATCGCAATCTGTCGGGTACGGGTCGAGTTTAACTCGACTCGACTTACAAAAAGTCGGGTTTGCCAAAAATCTAAAGTCGAGTCGAGTTACGAGTCGAGTCACCCGTCGGATACCCGACGGGTTAAGGTATTCGGGTTTACTTTAGTGTCACTGTAGAAGTAGTATAGAGCTCGATTTTGCTTTCGATTAGAAAAAACTCCTTTTCTTACATTACATTTATCATTTTGGTCATATTGGTTTTCTTTTCATTATTTACTTGCAATATCAATAATACGATGATGCTATCTTCATAAAACGCGGAACTACCGAAATTCTGACAACTCAAGCCTACAATGAAAAAGAGTAAAGGTTATGCGATTTATCACAATTGTAATCTTATTTGGAAAGTTACTTTTTAAGTGTGAGTGATCAATACTCAAATATAAAGCCAGCTACTATCAAACAATTTGTATAAAAGTTAAATGTATCAAGAGAAAATGCTTAAAATAATTATGTGTGAACAAATTGCGCAGATGCCCATGATTCAAATATTCTCACTGCTGCATCATATGTGTTAGCCTTGACTCTTGGATGTTAAACAGGCAAACTTGGTAGATTAAACAGAGGTATGGGGGAAACTTTAAATTTAGACAATCTCAATTTAAACCTTTTGCAGATCAGGAAGACCTATTCGTTGCTGAAAATTGAAGGTGGAAAATATCCTGCTCTTTCAGTAATGGCAAAGAAATATCTCCCTATACCAGCTACATCAACGCCTTGTGAGCGTCTTTTTTCCCGAACGAAGCGCATCACTGTCATTGCAAGAGCTAAGCTTGGGGAAAAAACAACCAAGAATTTAGTCCTGTCAAGTTACTGGTCTCAAGATATACAACACCTGCGCAAGATCTAGTTTCTTTTTTTCTTTTTTGCAAACCACATACACAATTGTCTTTTCTATATACTATGTTCACATTTGTTATTCCTTTTTTTTTAATTATTTAATTCTTAATTTTCTTTTGCATTTGTTTTATTTTAATCTTACTTAATAAATTTACAACACATTTAAAAATTTACTTAACATGCTCATGTCAAACTTGAAAAAGTTCCTAAGTAAACACTTCCTTATTTGAAGCTGACCCGAGTTACACGAACCCGACGAGTCTTTCGATTAGGTCGAGTCGGTTACGAGTCGGTTATATGCTTAAAAAACAAAGTCGAGTCGAGTCGGTTTTTTGACCCGACGGGTTTTAAGTCGAGTTGACTCGATCCGACTGCGATTCCTAATAATTACTGACTGAAAGGGACCATACATTGAAGAAGAACATTTATGATTTAAAGACATTGTTTTCAATCAATGATTTCTAATCAGTAAAACTTTTGATTTGTCTATATTCAAGGAACAAATGAGATTCTGTAAAATTCTTTCGATTATTGAAAAATCGATTGTAGCTCAGGCAGAAGAAAAAGATATAAGAGATGCAAAAAAAAATAAAGTAAAACAGCCATCTATTCTATATTTTATTTGATTTACCTTAACATGCATGCTACTCCTACTAGAAACACTTTGATCTACTGTTTTTGTGACATCTGCAAATACAGACCTGAACATGCCAAGTTTATCAAGCCTTCTACCCATCGTTCTCACAAAAAATTCAACAAGTACGATAACATGCCCTATCAAGAATGGCTTGAAACCAACAGTAAGTGCTCTACGTCTATTTCAGCCAATTCGCCCTCAATTCTTACTCATTACCTCATAATTTATAGAAAACAAAATCAACGGACGGACTCCATACTTTGCTAATCCAACAAGCGAATTAGTCGAACAACCATCTAGCTCTGGTAATTTTGCTAAACTGTGAAGCCTACATAACGAGTAAGAACTAACAAACCAATCTTCAGTAGATCCAATGCAAATTGATGAAGTTGAGGAACCTGTCGATGCCTTTATTGAATATGCAGCTGTAACTGAGCCTGAGTCTGCTGGACCTTCTGAATTTAATCTTTTGTGTAAGTAGTTCTAGAGCAGTCAACTTAGTACAAGTACTCTAACGCCAGCTCATTTCTTCTCTCAACTTAGCTGACAAACTTCCTCAAAGCCCCTCCTTAAAGATCCTCTTTCAGCTAGTGACTGACATGTACAACAACAGCACTCCTCGCAATCAAATCGAAAAGTACATGCAAGATCTCAACCGCTTGTTAGAAATCCAAGTCGATGCTTTTCGTTTCCCAAAGAAAATGACAACGTTCTTACAAAGAAGCCAACTTTTCAAACTGAGCAATGATAGTATAAAGCACTACAACGTTTGTACTAGCTGCCATCATTTTCACGACCAAAAGAACGAACCTGGAGAGAATGACATCGTTTGCAACCGAGATCTTCAGAAAGCAGTATTCAAGCCAGCAAAGTCAGAAAGATACTGTAAAGACAAAGTCTATGATTATGATTGCACTAAAGAGGTACCAAAGCTTGTGCCTCAGAAAGAGTATCCGTACTGTTCCATTATTGCAACACTCAAAAAGTTCTTTCTGCGTCAAGGCTTTGCTGACCAAACCAATGAATGGAGAAAACGTGAGACTGTTCCCGGTGTTGTATACATTGTCCTTTTTAGGAACAATAACAAATTATAAAGTCAGATTAGCCATCACGTCGTTAACATATATGGACATATTGATTAACGGTGAGATACGTTCTTATACAAATAAACAGAAAGTACGTTGTGATCCAACGTAAGGTAAACACTCAGCTAAGATGCGGGATCCATCATTAGTATAAATAGAGCTAAAAAATGTATATTGAATAAAGACAACTTTCTTTTGGGTCTGATTGATTTATTATTGTTATCAATTGTACCGTGAATATCACACCCGGCTATATGCTTGACATCTACGATGGTACCGGTTTCTCCCAATTTAAGGCACTTCCAAATGACCCTCTTCCTTTTGCTTTCCTTGGTGACTACAACGTGTTGCTCACTCTAAATGTCGACTGGTTTGGTCCCTTCAATGCCCAATATAGTGTAGGATGCATCTACCTCACTATACAGAACCTGCCCAAGGCCAATGGTCGTAACCTAAAGCAAAACATGTTACTCGTAGGAGTCATTCCTGGGCCTCAAGAGCCTCCAACTACCACGTTCAATCATCATTTGAAGCCATTGGTGGATGAGTTGCTCGTGTTTTTAGAAGGTGTGGAGATAACAATGGTGATGAGAGATGGCTCCGTAGTCAACAATAAAGTCAGGGCATGCTTGGCTACAATCTGCTCAGATCTTCCAGCAACAAAAAAGTTAGCAAGCAGCATGTCATTCAACAGCAATTTTGGTTGTCACTTGTGTCACACCCAGTTCCCCCGTTTTGCAGGTCCGGGCAATCAAAGAAACTACTGCAGCTGGGATTGCGACAGTTGGAGAAGAAGAACCCAAGAAGAAACCAGAGCAAGCTCTCGTGCTTGGAAGGAGGCCGAGACTGCAAAAAAAAAGATAAGAATTGGAGCAAGGAAGTGGTGTTCGTTTTTCGGTGCGGTTCGAGTTGCCGTATTTTTCTTACGACTTGTTGGCCATTGAGCCTATGTACGCGTGGTGATTACACCATATTGAATATAATATTATGTTAGAACAATAGCTTAAATAAGAAGACAATCACTTGTACCAAAATACAACACATAATTAGACATGAGATATCAATTCATGTAAATAATCAGACTCAAGCAGTTGTGATATTCACGGTACAATTGATAACAATAATAAATCAATCAGACCCAAAAGAAAGTTGTCTTTATTCAATATACATTTTTTAGCTCTATTTATACTAATGATGGATCCCGCATCTTAGCTGAGTGTTTACCTTACGTTGGATCACAACGTACTTTCTGTTTATTTGTATAAGAACGTATCTCACCGTTAATCAATATGTCCATATATGTTAACGACGTGATGGCTAATCTGACTTTATAATTTGTTATTGTTCCTAAAAAGGACAATGTATACAACATTGCTCCCTGCCAAGATTAGATCATCACTTATGTTCTTGTAGTAACAGTAGTAGGATAGTAGTGTCAGTTGTTTGGATCAAAATATAATGAAGATTGTAAAGGTAATAGCTATCGAGAAAAAACTTATAACAAAACCCAGTGGGAGAAAAAATCGATAAGAAAAAGATAGCTAAGTTATAATCTTTTATTACGACGAGTAGATCGTCTGTTACTACGTTTAGTAGAAGAGTCCTTGCGTTTGTTGACAGTTGCAGGCAGCACGGTGCCTTGTGTAACTGCATCACCAACGTTTCTTCTTGCCCAGTATTCATTTATAGGTTTAAGCGAGTCAAATGAAGAAACTGGTTCCCATGTATTATATTTCGCTTGATCATCATATCCACGCCAGTGAACGTAATATTCCATGTTCTTGCCAGTGCCACGATGATTAACTATAGCTTGAACTTCATAATGCTTTTCAGCCAAGTCAGCCTGTGATCGTTGTTCGCCTGCCTGTACCATCTTGATTTGATGAGTAGGTATATCTCTGGACAACAATGTACCAGTTAAATCTTCGAGGATGTAAGCTCCACTGCGAGCCCAACCTTTGACAATAAAAGGACCGACATAACGAGGTTCTGTCTTTGCTTTACGATTTACATTGACGATCTTGACCTTAGAATTGAGCGGATACTTATCTGCTTTAATATTATGAGACTTCAAGTATTTTGCATGGTCAGTATTTTGACGTTCTTTGATGTGCTCATGTAAAGCAGGTACGACTACTTCTTTAACGTGCTTCAATTGCTTATTGATACGTTTGTGTTCTGATTTCTCAAATGACAAAGTGGGCTGCACTTCGGTATAATCAGTCAATTGATTCGGCTGTCTGAAGAACATAGCCGTGAATGCACGTGTACTGTGCAAGTGTCTAAATTGAGCGTTGACAGCGTATTGAGCCATGTCAACATACAAATCCCAACTTTCAGGATCTTTAGCATCAGCCGTTATTGCCTTAATAATGGTTTGTTTGCACACGCCCATATACCTTTCACACACTGAATTGCCTACAGGATTATAGGGTAACGATACTCTTTGTTCAACTCCAGTCATCTCAGCCAATTGCTTTAAGACTTCATTAACAAATTCAGACCCAGTATCATGACTTATGATACGACTAAATCCAAATAAACACCAGATACTAAGCAACTCCTTAGCAATGGTATAGGCATTCTTGTCAGGTATGGCTCTTAAAATAACAAAGCGCGAGAACATATCAACGACTAGTAATAAGAAGTTGTTTCCATTAGACGATGTGACGTTGAATGTGCCTAGATCCACACAGATATGATCAAAGACACCGTCAGGTAAAATGTGTCTAGGAGGATGATAGCCTGCTTTATGTATAGTATGTTGTTGACAAGCTGAGCAGTCTTTTACAATCCGTTCAATGTCTTTTCTCAAGTTCTTCCAGTGTAGCCTATCTTCATGAATTGTTTTCTCAACAGCATTCACTCCGAAATGACCAAGAAGGTGAGCTCGTTCAATAATATCACGACGCTCTTCTTCAGGTGGTGTCATATGCTCAGCGTACTGAAGCGAGGTAGACGTTGTAGGTGAAGAAGTGGGTTCTTCGTAATCATCATTGTCATCTGTGGTAGGACGAGTAGGTAAAGAGGAATTATCAATGACCTCTGATTTTTCAGCTTTATGACGCATAGCCGCGTTGTGCAACGTGACGTGACGAGCATGAGAAAAAGTTCGATTAGAGTCAAAAATTAAGCTCTTTTCTTTTTCTTGTTTTCTTTCGGAACGAGACATGTTTCTTTTCTTCACAATATGTCTGTGGTTATAACTGGCGTATTTAGATTCACCCTCCTCCAGATTGAATGACTCAGGAGAATACAATCTACTAAGAGCATCTGGTAAACAGTTGGTAATGCCAGGGATATGTACAATATCAAAGTCATAACAAAAAATGGCTTCATAGTAATTCAGCATCATAGAATTAGGTACAGCCTGACTTTTCAAAAATACAAGTGAACGATGGTCGACATGAGCCGAGAATCGGATACCATATAACAGTTTATGAAAGCGTTGACAGATGAACAAGAAGCCTAACAACTCACGACGAGTAGTACTATAGCGTTGTTCAGTTTCGTTCAGCTTTCGACTAGCCATTCCAACATAGTGAACCTTGTTATCCTTAATGTAGTAAACTATACCACCAATACCATACTTGGAAGCATCAGTAGCTACGTGCAAGCGATATTTAGGGTCATAAGGCGACAACACAACAGCAGAGGCAAGAGCAGCTTTGAGATTCCTGAAGGCAGCAGTGTGCTCTTCGGTCCAGACATCTACAAGTGACTTGTGACAACGCAGTGCGTCCAAAGGTGCAGCTAATGTGGCATAATTGGGGATAGGTCCTCGAAAATAATTCAAGAATCCTAAATAGGAGGCAAGTCGTTTACCTGTAGTAGGAACATCTTCCCACATGGCAGTTGCAGCTATCTTACGATAATCTGGCAACAATGCGCCACCACTAATAGTTCAGCCCAACAAATGAACCGAATTCATAGCAATGACTAGTTTGGTAGAGTTGATCTGCAAGTTAGCATCTGTCAGTCGTTTGATCACTGTGCCCAAGCAAAGGAAGTGATGTTCCAGCGTAGAAGCAGTACCCACAGTAATATCATCCACGTAAATAGAGACATATGGCAGATCATGGAAATAGTTTTGGAGTACATTCTGAACAAATGCAGACATGAACGTGATGCCAAAGCACATCTTGCGGAAGTGGTAACGAAGATTCGTAAAAGGACACATAAAACTAAGTTTATGCTTATGTTTAGGGTTGACAAGGAACGAAGTAAAGCAAGAACGGATATCAATTGTAGAAATGATAGTCGCATTTCCCATACGTTGATGAATGTCAGAGATCAAAGGTAATTGATAAACATCATTACTGACTAGGTTGCTATTCAGCTTTTTAACATCAGCAACAACTCTAGGCTTTTTCATTGAATAAACACCATCGATATCTTTTTTTGCAACACACAGAATGGGCACGTTATAATCAGTATGACCCGTAGACCGCTCAATCACACCTTCATTTACCCATGCTTCGAACTGTGCCAAGACAGCGTCACGATATACATATGGTACTTGATAGGGCTTTTGCGAAGCAGTCGTTCCTGGTTTAGTTTCAAGATCAACAACAGCATTTGGCAAATTACAATAAGTGGATTTTAGATCAGTGTTAGCATTGGCATCTAGCAATGGCTGTAATTGACTCATGTAATGCAATCTCTCTTCAGAAGTACCTACTGGACTGGCGTTTACTGCGTTACTAACTTCTTCTGGATCAATAGGACAAGGCAATTTTGGTCCTGTAACTCCAAACCAAGAAGTAACTAAGCCATCAATTGAAATACCTAAACGAGGCATCAAATCCAAGCCAATAATAACAGGTACGTTATCTTTAATCGAAAAAGCATTGAAGACTTCAAAAGTATGATTAATGAATTCTTTATTATAAACAACGTTTAGACTACACTGTCCAAGACGAGGCGCAGACGAAAGTTCATGTCCTAATTGTACGCTGCCAGAAGCAGGCACAAGAGGAAGGCCAAGGGAAGAGAAGAAAGAAGGATGTACCACACTGAAGGTGGCCCCACTGTCAACCAAGGCGTACACAGCAACATTCTCTATAACCAATGGAACAATAAGAGCGTTAGATTTATACTCTGGTAGTTTTGAAAATTCAGTATCATACTTACAGTTCTGTGCAGCCTCGGCTACGCGTTCATCTATATCCATGTCATCCTCAGACAAAGACGCAACAGAAGACACAACAGCAGAAGAGCCAGCCCCAGAGGCCACAGAAGCAGAAGACGTGCCAGCAGCAGACGCACCAGCAGCAGAAACAGACGTGCCAGCAGCAGACGCACCAGCAGCAGAAGAAGACGTGCCAGCAGCAGACGCACCAGCAGCAGAAGAAGTACCAGCAGCAGCATTGCCAGTAGCAAAGGCGTTCCACTCCCCAGAGGCTCCACCAGGCACCTGAGCTGTAGAGCTCGTCATCGCACCCAAAGAACCCGAAGAAGCATGTCGTGTTTGGCTTGTCTGAACATGAATTCCTTAAGAATTGAAGTCTATTTTTGTATATAAAGATCTACATCATAATTGGATTAAGTAATCCTATCAACATTATGTCAGTCTAGAATGATTTCATAAGCAAGTGCTATGAATCTGCACTAAAGAAGATGATAAGCAATAAGTCTTGCTAAAGAAAGTAAAATTTCAATATGTCATTAAAGGTGGCACAAACTAGTCTATGACATTGTTCTCTTGAATATCCAGATTTAGTAAAGAGTAAAGACTAAAGGAAGTCAAAGACGTAATAGCAATAGTAGATAGCAATTGGTATAAATACTCTCATTTATTTTGTTCATAATAAAGGCATACGTAAAACAGTCTCAAACTATTTACTATACTTGTCCCCTTTCTATTTTAAATTACCTAAATATCACAAAGCAGACGCAGAAGAAGAAAGAGTCATCATCCCAAAGTGCTTGCCTGCAGAAGGCACACCAGAGTTGCACACGTGCGCCTTCGACCAGCCCAAAGCGCCACACTTGTAACACTTCTTAGACCTCTCCTTCCCCTTACCTTTATCAGCAGGTCTAGCCGATGTACGAGGCCCAGAGGAAGAAGAAGAGGGAGAAGAAGAAGCAGCAGAACCAGTCACCAAAGACGCAGAGATCTGGGAAAGAGCCTTGCACTCGGCAGTTGAGTGCGTACTCGTGTTATGCAATTCACAATAGCGCCCAGAGGACACCGACCGCTTAGACACCTTAGCGCCTGACTTGCTGGCCCACTTAGAGGAGCCGGTGGACGATCCGGCCACAGCACCAGAACCACCAACAGCACCACCAGAACCCGTGTCCTCGCAGTCTCTGAACACCCGCAAAGAAACGGCAACAACCTGATCGATGTCCCAAGTAGTGTGCTCAGGGAGAGCAGCACGGGCCAACAGAACCTTTTCCCGCAAGTGACCAGGCATCGCACGCTGGAATCTGTTTACCAACACAGAAGAAGGCAAACACTGGGCACCCGAACGACGGCGCAAGTCCCTGAACCGGTCAACAAAAGCATCAAACGTCTCGCCAGGCCACATAGACACATTGGAGAGTTGTAGAGCACAGTCGGCTTCATCTTGATCGACCGTTCGACCAAAGCGAGAGGAAAAAGCAGCCTTAAATTGCCCCCACGAAGGAGACACACCCGAAGATTGGGCCAAAAATTGACCATACCACTGTCTAGCGGTGTAGGAGAGTAACTGGGGAACCAGTCGCAAGTAGTGTTGGTCGATGTTCAATGCATTTGCATACATTACATCTTCAAAGTACATGACACAAGCATGCACGTCAGGAAAAACCCGAGCCTTCACATCATGTACATTACCTTCCCATTGAAACAGAGGCAACGCAGGAGGGCAGACAACACGAGAAGCACCAACAGAAGACCAAGGAGCACCACCTCCCACAGAGGAAGAACAACCAGAGTCTTCTACACTTGCCAAAGTGCGTTCCAAGACTTCAAGGTCAGCTTTCTTACCGTCGATTTGCCTACGCAAATCGGCAAGGTCAGCGTCCCCATTTCTCTCATAGTATCGGCTTCCCAATACCACAAGTTCCATTCTCAATGCGTTGCACGCATTGTGCAAAGCACTAGTGTCCACAGCGACAGGTACAACAGGAGCAGACACAACAGGAGCAGCAACAACAGGACCAGCAACAACAGGACCAGCAACAACAGGACCAGAAACAACAGGACCAGAAACAACAGGAGCAGACACAACAGGCAAAGAGTCATTCGTCACGACATCCATGTTGTCAGAGATAGGAGCAGAGTTGTTGACAGAGTTGAACATGTTGCAGAGGTAAGTTAAAATAAAAATAAAGAAATAGAGGTAGTAGTAGAATGGATTTGTCTTGATTGAAAAATATGTGATATTCACGGTACAATTGATAACAATAATAAATCAATCAGACCAAAAAGAAAGTTGTCTTTATTCAATATACATTTTCTAGCTCTATTTATACTAATGATGGATCCCGCATCTTAGCTGAGTGTTTACCTTACGTTGGATCACAACGTACTTTCTGTTTATTTGTATAAGAACGTATCTCACCGTTAATCAATATGTCCATATATGTTAACGACGTGATGGCTAATCTGACTTTATAATTTGTTATTGTTCCTAAAAAGGACAATGTATACAACAGCAGTATAACTTAAAAGAAGTACTTAAATGCTTACTCATAAAAAAAAGGTGGGGAAATTACACAAAGCCCAAATCAAAGTTTACCAAATTTAAAGTCCTAATCCAACTGTATTCAGGAACGGTAAAATTACAGGACAATGGTAAAGTACAGGAAGGAAATACCAACCGTCATATAAAGATGGTTTCCCTTCCATTTCAGTGAGAACATAGATTAGTAAATACATTCGCACATAAGTAGACACAGGCTGTAGAAATAGTATATAAACCACTAGTCGACCTGCTCGCTACGCTCACAGACGGCCGCCATGCCTCACGGTTTGGATCCTGGCAAGTCCTAAAATACGCACACACTTTAAAGTCAATTGAATGTGGTTAAGATATAGATAAATTTATATTGTCTCGCTTTTTATTTGACTATTTGTAGTTAAAGAGTGGTTTGTAATGATGTAAATAATAATTCAGTTCAAGTGTGATGCAAAGTGCGTTATTAGCGAAGTAGAATTTCAGGATAAACTATATTTTCTGTCTTGGTTGATTTTACCCCGTCTTTTGTATCAAGTAACATAGAAAGTCCAGATACAGATGTTACTCTTGATAGCGCAACATATAATTGTCCATGAGTGAAAACAGGCGAGCGAAGATCTATACCAACAGTTTTGAGCGACTGTCCTTGTGACTTGTTGATAGTCATTGCAAAGGATGGTCTAACAGGAAATTGCTTTCTTGTCAGAGTAAAAGGGTACTCGTTTTCAAGAGTCGACAGGGTAAATCGTGGAATTACTTCGATCCGACCATCAACACCAGGTAATTTCACTTTTAAGAGAAACTCGCCAATACTTAGTACAGTTACTCGGGTGCCATTGCATAGGCCTCGCTCAGCACTGATGTTTCTCAAAATCATAACAGGCATCCCAACTTTCAATTCTAAAATAGAAGGAGGTAAGCATGGAGGATTCAAACTCTGAAGATATTCAGTGGGCATTTGACGATCTACAGCTCCAGCTGAGTCTTCTTGAGTGATATGGTCAACAACAAACAATGGGATTTTGTCACCAGGCAATTTGTCCAAAACGTATTTGTTAATTTCATCTACCATATCGTTCCTGGGTGCAATAATAGCCCTTTCTTGAAAAAAAAACAGGATCGAGAGTTTGACTTAATACTTCATTAGGATATATAGAGTCAACAAATTCATGAAGGGAATGATGCTTAGGAATATACTGCAATAAAGATATCTTTCCATTTAACATGGAGTTGTAAGACAAATTGCCAATCCATTGAGAGAATGCTTGATCGACATGATTGCTACTTGCAAGGCGCATGTTTTCCGTTAGCTTGAGCTTTTTGAGACGAGGCCAAATCTCTAATGATTTTGCTAAAGAAGCTTCGACTATATGATGCCGTTGTCCGTGCTTAATAACAGGCCCTATTTGAGCAAAATCGCCCCCCAAAACAACAGGAATACCGCCAAAGAGCGAATCAAAGTCTGAGCAAATTTCTTGCAGAGTTCGATTTACAGCCTCAAAGCAATGTCTATGTTGCATAGGCACTTCATCCCAAATTATCAAGCTACACTTTTTCAACATGCTAGCAAGGTCGCTATTCTTTTTGATTAGGCAGACCGAGTCAGGAAAGATGTTCAAAGGAATTTTGAAGCGAGAATGAGACGCAGACAACAACTTTTTTTTGACGCCTAAAGTAATGATAAAGGGTGTTGTAGATGAAGGTCTTGCCAGTGCCGGCGGGACCTTGGAGAAAAAAGTGAGCAGTCTTAGGATTGCTGGAAATATTATCGATTATTTCATCAAACGCTGCTTTTTGCCCAGTGTTCATCATAGATATTTTTTGCTGGTAGTTTGCTTCTTCGATATTTATATCGTATGTCATTTCGGTTTGAAGAACAGCATTACTGCTAATTTCGCCGATCTGTTCCATTAATTGTCGCCAATCAAATAGTGGTTGAGGCATGTTGAAATCGGCAAGAGTCTTACCAGTATCTATAAGAGCTTGTTCAAGCAGATATAAGCCATAGTCAAGCTTGGGTAAGTCTTTATGAAAAGCATATTCTGTTTCGTGACTATTGAGTTGATCAGTGAACCCCAATTGTCTCATACGAACATCAAGATCATCACAAATGCTCAAGCAAAATTCATTCCAAAGTGCAGCAGGTTGATTCAATTCTTGATACAGCAGGGCTGAAATGAATAGAGAACGTAAACTTGAGCTAGAGACAAACACAACAGCTTCAGAGAAGCATTTGAACCATTCCTCGTCATCTTCGATCAAATGCAATGCTTGACATGCTTCCCGGAATGTAGCGTATACAACACCGTTGACAGTTCTTAAATCTTGAAACGAAGTAGGACCACGAACAACGGTGAGTAATAAGCGCAGAAAGAATCTTTCGCCGGCTGTTGGTGTACAGTAATACATTCTTCCTACAGCAAAACCTTTTTTTCTTGCTTGCCATTTTCTTTCACTTCTTTTCCAAGTGAAATAAGATGGGAATTCTTGGTATAAATAACCACGTCCGTTCTCATTTGCTGCATTGTATTTGAAGAAACCCATCAAGGTAGAATGCGTATTGTCAAGAGTTAGCTGAATTTCTTCTGCACTTGCCTCAGGATCAAAATAAACAGGCTGCTCGTTTTCCAAATGAACAGCAAGCGAGGTAACAGAAGGATCTTCTTCATGCATAACATATTCAAATAAACGCCATACAGCTTCAGTAGGTCCAATATATCTACTGGTAGGATATCTTTCAATCTCATCGTTTTCATTCTTTAAATGTACTGTGGTGCGATCAGGGCCTTTATAAACATATTTGTTTATGTATTTAATGGCATCGACACTACCACACAATTCAACGTTTATATGTGCTTTGTATTTCTTTGTAAGAAATGAATTGTAAGGCACAACGTTTTGGTTTGTCAAGTATACAGACATCATTTCATTTGTTTGTTTGTCTCTAATTTGGACACGATGAGACCTTCCATCCATTCGTCTACGATATAAAGGATACGCGTTTGGCATGACAATAGTGGTAGACTGATATGGCTTGGGGAAGCTTTTGGAACATTTCATGACACCATAAGCATCAGAAACCATACATGGACACTTGGGATTGATATTTCCACAAGGACCATGCATCATTTGGCTTGAAACTAACTCCAATAGTTCAGGGTCATCATTAGAGGGCATCTCAGCGCAGATGACTTCGTCAATCTTCTCACCGTCTCGAAAAATGGCATCATCACCTTCAAGAAATAGTAAAAGATGACAATGGGGCAAACCTCGCTTTTGGTACTCAATCGTTCGGATAAGACCTTTGTAGTTACTAAAGATTTTCTTCTTTTTAAGGTCATGTATCAATTCACGAAGCTTTAAGTTAAAGACTCGAGCAACTATATCAGGACGATCTGCTGCGGTTTGGATAGGTCTTTGATTGCTTGGATCTTTGATCAGCTCATTGGTTATCTCTGCCCATTTCGAATTTGCAGTAAAAGTAATGAAGAAGGTGGGTTTGCCGAAGTGCCTGACTATAGCCATTGAGTCTTGATAGATTTTAGCCATGAATCTTGGACCACCTGTATAACTGTTTGGCAACACAAACTTAGTTCCGATCATACTCAAGTCTCTATTGTCATGAGCTAAGGCATCCGTCAGACCGCTATAAACATCTGCCCGCAAACTGCTTTGGTTATCTCTGATCCATTTAAGCTTATTCTGATCACAAATTGCCCAAGCATCAACGATATACTGTTGGAACAACTTTTTAGAAAGAAAAAGAGTAGGAAACTCATTCGCTCTAGTATGAAGTCTGAAGCGATAGAATGCTCTTTGAGAAAGTCTATCTCTCTGACGCTCAACCACAACATCACTATTAGGAAGATTGACAGCTGAAAGTCTCAAACCCCAATGCCATCTATAATCACCACGCGGAAACAGCAAGACATAATTCAAAGGCATGTATGCTGCATGTGTTTGATCAATCCTCTTAAAAAGACCGGTGTTTTCCTCACTATCATTGCGTTAAGTGATTCGAATATCTCTGTAGCTTGATCCTGCAAACTCAGTGGGAATCACAGCTGCTATCTCGCTTGTAGTAATTAAGTTTTCCGTTCTTCTATCATTTCCTTCAACTAATTCCATAGTCATTTGAGGACTGAGTCTAACGTGAAATGGAATTGGCTCCTCTTCACCCAACGTCTGTCTCTCGTATTCATCCTTCAAAATCTCATGTGCATGCTTGTAAACACTGATGAAAGGATTGACATTCTCAGCATGAAGCATGCGAGTGAGCTGCTCAATCAAATCAACGTTTAGGTCAGGATTGTTGACGGCTCTGTTGCTAACACCGAAAGCAGAATCGTAGATATACAGCTGTGCATATGAAGGGACATCACCTCTGTGGTTGGATGCACTCAGCGGAACAACATGGTTCACAGGTCCTTGCAAATGATACAGCTCACCATGTATCATAAATGAAGAAGGGCCAGAACCAGATCGACCTGTTGTATTCACAGTATTGCAGCCAACCGAGGTAAAAGCAAAAGCCATGTTGAATTGCCTGATATTTTTTAAGAAGTGAGTAGATAACTCATGGTTACCAACAAACAAATTTTTTAAAAGCTGAGGTGGTTCTCTCAGGGTATCCAACTTAATGGCACCATGCTTGCAACAGGACTCCCAACTCCAAGTAGAAGCAGGAACATTAGTTAGCTTTTCGGCTGTCCAATAGAAAGCACCGCAATGTGGGCATACCTTGTCCATACGGCCAGGCGTCCAAGAGCTAAATCTATTCAATTCAGAGATATAAGCCAAGGGTTTTCTGGCTACAGAAGCTCTTGTGTTTCGAGTGCGGTGAGTGTTCGTTTGACGTGCCTATTACATAAATCAGAGAAAAAGTTTTAATTCATAGGTTTCAAGTAATTACACCACAGCTTTCGCAGGTTCTAAAGCGACCGGGATTAGGCATGTGAGTTCTACAACCACTACAATGGCGAGGTTCATTGGATTCAGGCATAGTAATAATGAAAGTAATAAATGGAAAAAAAGGCCAAGGAAACGTGTATCAAGTCCGTTGATGGGCGCTTTCGCAAATTACGTGACTACTTAAATATCGTATTGATAATGCATATTATGTAATAAAATATTGATACTGATACTGGCTTCGCGTGAGGGGGAGGGACAACCCTCCCCCTTGAACCCCCTCCCAGCTGGTTTAACGCTCGTAACTTGTTGCTGTTTAGAGCTCATTATCCTGTCTTAAATAAATCTGTTTTTTATTTTGGGTCGGGGATTAAATTCATGTATTTTTTTGATCATTTTGTAGTATATTATAATGATTGAATAATTTAGATCAAAAACCATATTCCACTTTTAAAGAATAAAAGGATTATCAAAGTACTTTTTGTCCCGTTGATTCTTTTATTCATAACCCACATTATCTACAGCACGTTTTGTACCTAGGTGCAGCTAAGACCGCTTTGACCAAGATGATGCCAGAAGATGCCTATGTTAAGGTTCAAAAGGTTATGCGATGCCATATGAGGTTTAATCCTCAGGCTCCTGGCAATCCAATGTCAAAAAAAATTACAAAACCTGAGTTCCCATATGTCAAAGCAATTGAATTCAAAGACTTTATGACCTCTATGGCCCATGCTTTCCTTTTGTCGTATTTGGGCATATACAGAAGCCAGAACGATTTATAATCGGAAATTCAATTAATCATCATCAAAGGTTATTTTGACAGGTAATGTCAAAATAACAATAAATCAAATAATGTTCACAAAGTTGGAAACTTAAAATCATTTCAGATATTACCAGAGGTGATCCTGAAATCAAACATCTAACAAGCATTGGTAAAAAGCGATGATATGATATATAAAGCGTTCAATGTGCCTAGCTAACACATTGAAAGCATGATCAGATTTATAGTCATTGACTCTCTTTTCATCAATACTTGAAATGGCTATATGACATGATACATGTGATAGCAGGATGGTTGCATAGGCCTTATAATACCAAGGTAGCAGCATCTAACAAAACAAGCAATGATTCTAGAGATTTCATTATAAGAAAAGACTAAATCATTAGTTGGATAAAGATAGCTCTGAGACATAATTACAAAGGGCTTGTCTATCGTTATCACCTAATCTAAACTGATCTTAACATCCAACGAAACAAGTGAACAATTATGAAACAGTTATGCCTGATATATCGAAACACTAATCAAGATTAAACATATCTTGTCGAGCATAATTATTATCTCTCCAAGATATAAATCAAGTAAACAATATATCTCCACCTTATTCAAGGCGGGGGATGAAATCTGGCTACAGCCATCTTTCCATTAAGGTGACCAGTCATCCTAGTAGGAAAACTGCTCATACAGATAAAATTATAACGGAGTGATTGATTGAAACCGAGATAGAAATAATATATAAACACAACATGGACTTGCAGTAGAATTAGGTCCCTCTCTTTCTTTCTAATAAAAAAAATCGAGTTCCCTCTCATTGAATTTATCTGAGACTGCAAATATCACATGGTTGGCATGGCCCAACGACATCTTGAGTTCAACAACACTAGGGTTTTGAACATACTGAAGGATGCTCAAAGTTCCTGTGCATCCAATTTTCTTTGAATCTTTTTGACTGATACGCACAGTTCTAGTAGGGGTATGTTGACCTGTACGGTGACATTCACGGGATTCACCCATGATCAAGTTTTCGGCACTTCTGCTACGCTTCTTGATCCACTTGGTTGCACTCAACTCGCTGATGCGGTTGAAGCATTCTTTCCACTCGTTTGCTACTACACATACAGTCTCGTTCAAAGGGAGACTTAAAACTCCTGGTACTTCAGTACTGACAAGAGCGGTCTCAATGTTGGTTAAGTTGTATACGATTCTGGTAGGAGAGGTTGACATGTTTGATGTTTAAGAAACTTTTAGAAAATAAAACAAAAAACTTCTTCAGGAACAAAAGTAAAATTACAAATATAGAAATCAGTAAGCCACCAAAGCCACTGAGGATTTATGCCTATTATTCAAATCCCGGCGGGAACATTTAAGTAGATTCCTGCTCGTTTTGGTCGTTCTTCAGTGCAGGAACAAGCTGACTGTGCTTTGCGTCTTGAAAACATGGTTCTGAAAAAAGGCGAAACGGTTCATCTCTTTGTGGATCGTTTCTGGGACTTGCGTCGCCGTGCAGGTGACCAGACTGTTCTCTCATCAATTTTAATTGATACTTTTTGGAAGGCTCTCCCTGGGTCCTTCAAGGAACGATTCGCTGATGCTCGTGCTGTGTTCCTGACGAGCGCAAGAGTGACATTGATGCCTTGTTAGACCTTGCGGTCAACTTGGAACGTGACTTGGGCTTGTCTTCTTCTTCTGCTGCTGGTTCCTCTTTGGCTTCTGGCTCTGTGTCTGTTTCTTCTTCTCCCTCGTCTGCTGGTGCTTACCACGCCCGCCATGCTGGTCGTGTGGCCAAACGTTCTTCTTCATTTGCTGCTGGCAGGAAGTTCTGCCAGTTGCACAAGCATGGTAAGCATTCGACAGAAGAATGTCAAGTGTTGTCTGCTGCCTTGGCTTCCTCTTCTTCTCCTGTTATTGCTGCTCGCCCTGCTGCTGGCTCTTCTTCGGGTGTTGCTTTCTCTTCTTCTTCTGTGCGTCGTGGTGGTGGCTTTCCTCGTAGCTCTTGCTACAAGTGTGGCGCACCTGGGTGATCAAAAGCCCATGTGCGCAACACGGCCAGATTCGCAGCCATGCGAATCAAGGAGTCTGCCTCCTCTTCTGCTGCTGGCCTTGCTGCTGGTACTTCTGCTGCTGGCTCTGGCGCTGGTACTTCTTCTTCTGCCGTTGGGACTTTGGCTCCTGGCGCTGTTGCTGCTGGTAGTGCAGCCGAGTCAGTGATTGACACCACTGACTTGGCTGTCTACTCTCGTGGTGACTTTGTGGTTGGTTCGTCTGTTCCTGGTTTGGCTGGCACTGCTGCTAGCTCTTGGGCTACGTTCGCTGCTTCTTCTGCTGCTTCGGCTTCTTCTGCTGCTTCTGCTGCTTCTGCTCCTCTCGCCGTCCCCACGGATATGGACGTCGACGAGCAAGCACTGACTGTCGCCCATGACTGTAAGTACAATCACAAATACTCTAAATTACCAGAGCATAGATCTAACGCTCTTTTTGTTCCTATCATTATAGAAAGCCACGCATGCTTTGCCATGGTCGACAGCGGTGCTACATGTAGCATGGTCCACCCTGAGTTGGTTTCTCTTTTTGGTTCGGTAGTGAAGCCTTTTCAGGGTCACATACTACTGGGCCATGATACATCTAGCATGCCTAGATTAGGACAAGTTAGTTTAGAAGTTCTTTACAATAAAAAAATTATAAAACATACTTTTGAATTCTTTAACGTATCTCCGATACAAGACAATGTACCAGTAGTTATTGGTTTGGATTTGATGCCTCTTTTGGGTATGTCTATTCACGGCTTAGTCACTTCTTGGAATTCTACTACAGGACCTGAATTACCTTGTCCTATTGATCCTGATCAAGTGAAAAACGAAGTCAATGCTAGTCCAGTTGGATCAGCTCAGGAGCGTGAAGTTTTGATGCGTACACTTCAACCCTTTTTAGACGCCAATGCTGCTATTGACCTTAAGAACACGTATTGTACATTGCCTAACGCAATTGTGGACCTTGAGACAATTCCTGGAAAACGAGCTTTTCGCAAGCCCTATCCTGTTCCTTACGCTTACAAAGATGCTGTCTTGGGACAATTACAGACTTGGGAAAATGAGGGTGTCATCGAGCGCTCATATAGTCATACAGGATTTAATGTTCCCATTTTGTGTGTGGCTAAGAAAGACGGCGATGGTGTTTATACTATGAAAAAACCTCGTATTGTTGCTGATGTCCGTGAAGTCAATAATATTTTGATTAGTTGCGATGTCTTCCAGTTGCCCCTCATTTCAGACATTCATCAACGAATGGGTGGAGCCACTATCATCTCTACGATTGATATCCGCTCTTGTTTTACCTCATTCCTCGTGAATCCCGACCATAAGCATAAACTTAGTTTTATGTGTCCTTTTACTAACCTTCGATATCAATTCCGTAAGATGTGTTTTGGTATTACATTTATGAGTGGTTTTGTCCAAAACGTTTTGCAGAACTATTACCATGATTTGCCTTTCGTATCCATTTACGTCGATGATATCACGGTTGCTACAAGTGGTACTTTGGAACATCATTTCGAGTGTCTTCGTTTGGTGTTGCACCGCTTAACTTCTGTCAACTTGCAAATCAATTCTGATAAGTTGGTAGTTGCTATGAACTCAGTTCACCTCTTTGGTTGGACGATTTGTAACGGTCAGTTGTTGCCTGACTATCATAAGATCGCTGCTACTGAACAGTGGGAAGATGCTCCTACTACTGGTAAACAGTTAGCATCTTACTTGGGTTTCCTTAACTACTTTCGTGGTTCGATTCCTCATTACGCTACTTTGGCTGCTCCCTTAGATGATTTGCGTTCTAAGAAGTCTCTTGTCGGTCTCTGGACTGCTCGTCAAACGGCTGCTTTCCGTCAGCTTAAAAAGGCTTTGGCTTCTGCAGTTATCTTATCGCCTTATGATCCCCGTTATCGTCTCCATGTTGCCACTGACGCATCTAAGACCGGGATTGGTGGTGTTGTCTATTACATTAAGGACAATAAGGTTTACTATGTTGGTATGGTCAGTCGTAAGCTGAACCCTACTGAGCAGCGTTATAGTACTACACGTCGTGAGTTGCTTGGTTTGTTATATACCTTCACACGCTTTCACAAGTTGTTGTATGGTATCAAATTCACTGCTCATGTTGATCATCGTGCGCTTGTTTATTTACAGACTCAAGCTGTTCCAAACCCTATGATGCTCAATTATTATGACTGTATTTTCGCGTATGATTTTGACATCGTACATATTCCTGGTGTTACGAATTGTTTGCCTGATGCACTTAGTCGACTGTACGAGGTTGATTCTTCCAGTCTGGAGGGGGGGGTGAAAACTCATACAAGACCTCATCTCAAACAACTAACAGCAACAAACACCTTGTATCTCGTTCTGGAAGAAAAGAAAATAAAAAGAATAAAAAAAATGAAAAGTATCCAGAACATTCCACGCGTATTTTCGTATGCCCAAAACAAAACTTGGTGTAACAAGAATTTAGGAAATCATGCCTACTCTTCTTTCCCTACCAAGCCAGTCGAGAAAAACGAGTACGAAGAGTCAGTACCTCCTTCACCTCTCATTTCTCGTGCAATGCAATTTGCTGAGCACTTGACACCTTCAGTTGAGGAACGCAAGTCAATTATTGAGCGAGCTCATTTACTTGGACATGTAGGCGTCAACGCTATTGAAAAGACAATTCATGCAGACGGTCTACATTGGACAAACCTTCGTTCAGATATTGAAAAATTGTGAAAGATTGCTCTGCCTGTCAACATTTTACTATTCATCGTATGGGTTATCATCCACCTAGACATGTCTTACCTGATGGCGTCTTCGATCACATTGCAATCGATCTTGGAAATTCAATGTCACATCAGCTAGAGGAAATAACTTCTTGCTACTGGTTGTCGACATGTTCTCTCGCTTTGTAATTTTGAGAGCTATCCCTGACAAGAATGCGCATACTATTGCAAGAGAGTTGCTTAGTATCTGGTGCCTATTTGGCTTTAGCCGTATCATTAGTCATGATTGTGGAGCTGAATTTGTCAATGATGTTGTTAAGCAACTCGTTGAGATGACTGATATTGATCGTCGTTTATCTTTGTAATACAATCCTGTAGGTAACTCTGTTTGTGAAAGATACATGGGTGTCTGTAAGCAAACCATTATTAAATCGGTTACTGCTGATGCTAAGGACCCTTCTACTTGGGATCTTTATGTTGACATGGCACAATATGCTGTCAATGCTCAATACAAGCACATCCACAAATCTCGTGCTTTTGCGGCGATGTTTAACCGTCAGCCCAACCATCTTACAGACTACACAGGAACTGATCCTGCTCTTAGTCTCGAACAAACCGATCACAGACGTATCAATAAGCAATTGAAACACGTCAAAGATGTAGTCGTTTCAGCAATTCATGCGCACATCAAAAATCAACAAATTATCGATCATGAAAATACTTGAAGTCGCATAACATTGTCAAAGACAATTATCCTCTCGGCGCTGAAGTTATGATTACCAATGTAGAACGTACTTCTAAATGGGATCCTCGTTTTATTGGACCATTAATTATTGACGGTATGACTAATAAGGGTTCATACATCCTCCGTGACAAAACAGATGCCCTGTTTAACGTCATGTTCCTACTCATATGATCAAGTTGATCGATGCTAGTCCTCCTCAATTAAAAGAAACCCACTACGAAGTACAAGCTGTAATCAATCACCGTGGTACTGGTGATAACGTTGAATATTTGGTCAATTGGCGTGGCTACGATGACAGCTACAATTCTTGGGAACTTGTTTCTCAATTTGATTCTCTTAAACCTATTGAAGATTATAAGGCCAGACGCAATGCTCGTACTACAATGCAAGAAGGTCTACCTTTACCAAATACTATCAACAAACGTGCTATTAACAAACGTAACAAGCACCATAGCAACTCTAAGACTTCACAGCGTAAGCGTGTCACTAGATTCCAATCCAGAAATTAGCTGGTCTTTTTCTTGCATAATAGTTTTTTATCCCACTGGGTTTTTTCGCACAAGTTTTTTGTTGACCTTCTAATGTGATTCGGAGATTCATTAATCCTACAACTGACATTTAACATCTTTAATTCACAAAGATTTTAGTGATGATCCTATCTTGGTGGGGGGCAATGTTGTATACAGCCTACATTCTACCCTATCTGAGTTATAATACAGACCTAAACGTGCTCACGGCTCTACAGTTATAACTGGCTATAGCTTAATTGACATCTAAACTCAGTCTAAAATAAAAGATCGGATCACACTTCATTTGTATCAAGTACACTTGGATTGAAGCACAAATAGTGAATTATGGTTTATACACAAGAGGTACTCACTCTTTATCCATCACACCAAAAATAAGCTATTATCCATGTCACTCAGTTAAATTAAGGATTGTTACTCAGTCATCGTAAAAAGTATAAATACTAGGCACATATTTGAAATAAACGCGGATCAGATTCATATCTATCTTTTTTGGCCGTTCTGGTTCTAATCGACTTTATTCGTCTTCAAACTCTTTATATTTTCTGTGCCTGTTATATTCTTGGAATATAACACTTAGTGCCTGCTTCCATAGCTTCCGTATTCGCAGACGAGATAGACCCGTCACTTCATTTACTGCTCCTAATGGCAAGCAGTATCAATTCAAACGCGCACCATTCGGATTACTCAATGTATCATCCGTAGTTCAGAGAAGTATCACAAGCTTATTTGCTGATCTAGATTATTGCGTTCATTATATTGATGATATTTACGTTGCTACAGACACTAATGTAGAAAGACATATTCGCTGCTTACAAACAGTGCTAACCCGACTCACGAATGCAAACCTTCGCATCAATCATGAAAAACTAAACCTCATGCAGAATTCTATCTTCGTATTAGGATTCAGGTTATCTCATGAAGCTTTGACACTAGATATGCGCAAAGTATCTAACGTCCTATCATGGCCAGATACTGTCCAAAACTCCAAAGAACTTAGCCATTGACTTGGTGTCATTAACTACTTTCGTGAACATGTGCCTCGGATCGCCACACTCATGGCTCCATTAAACACGCTCAAAAACCATCCAAATATAAAAGAAGTTTGGACCAAAGAACACTCGCAGACAATGCGTACTCTCCAACGAGTTTTAGCCTGTACTCCGGTACTAAGTTGTCCTAATCTCAAGCATCCTCTACATCTCGTCACTGATGCTAGCGCCTATGGTATTGGTGGTTGCCTCTACCAAGTCATTGACAAGGAGATTAGATATATCGGTTTTGTCGCACGCACCCTTTCTAAAACTGAACGAGGTTATGGTGTTTCTCGAAGAGAGTTACACGCCTTCCTCTACAGTGCTTCGGGTCTTAAACCTGGAAAACCAAAAAATCCTTTCAAATTTTGACCATCAGAAAAAAATAACTTCAACGGGAATCGAACCTGTGACCCTTTTAATAATTTATGATTTTAGTTACTAAAATGGAAATGGGAGTCTATTTATAGCAACTCGAGAGACCAATAAAAGAAAAAATCAAAGTTTATTGTTCATTTTCAAGAGAAATATTTGCAGAAGAAAGGGTAAATTTTCTATGAGACAGATATGTCTTTGTTACAAATTGCTTGACCTGGCTGACAACCTCGCGACCGTCTGAACACTTGCTATAAGCTTCAATGTAGTCCATACACTTTTGATAGTACTTTCTTATATGAACTATATTAGCAGCCTTATCAAGATAAGTGTCAATGTTTTCCTCCAAAGACTTGAAGCTATAGTCACAATGAAGACGAGCCTGTCGCTTTGCATACGACCAATAAAGCTCAATCCAATTACACTCACAGTGATATTTAGGATACAGCTCAAAGATATGACCACTTCCTTCTATAACTTCTTGTAGAGCTGATTTCTGATTAATAAAGTCAGATCGACTTTCAAGAAAATGGCGAGCACAGCAAACAGACTTTGTTCCAGGCACTGGATCGCCACAGTTGAGCTTCCATGCCTTACCATTCAAATCACATCCAAGCCATTGACCTCTTTCTTCTAAAATCTTTTTTATGCCTTTGAAATATCGGACGGTCTTTTCCTTTGCTTTGCCTTTTCGATCAATGGTTTGCATGACTTTGTCGTAGAAGAAGGTTTGGTTTAAAACCTCTCCGTTACTGAGAGTGACAGTAGTGTCACGAAAACTGATCTTGCTGTCTTCAGGCCATGGCTTTTCATTCAAAGTCATGCGTTTTGCGACTAAAGCATCGTCAGCAAAAGCAGCGTGATTGGAACTGTTGTCCAACAGAAAGACACCGATGCAATCCGGATGCAAAGCTTCAAACAAAGGAATTGCATCTGTTGCCAATTGTTCCACCATATGTTTGGACGTCCACCATCCATCTCGACTGTCGCCAGCTTTGAACACCTTTCTGGACGTCCAGCCCTTGATTTTCATAGTTCCATGACAAGGACATTGGAACTCTGAAGCCATCAAGGAAGAGCCCATAGACTTCTTCCTTATGTGATTCTCACCTTCAAGAAGCCAGAGGTCATCCTTGCCATCATTAGAGTAGAAGGTGCTTTCATCATGTGTGACGAATACCACCTTCTTCTCTTCATCGCTCAGTTCTGGCTCCAAGACTATCTCCTGAGCTTCACCTTCGTAGAACTCGGCTCTCTTCATATAGCCGAGCATTCTTGATGACCATGAATTACGGTAGACAATTACATCCTCCCTTTCATGGCCATCAAAATAAATGCTCTTCTTATTCTTTCTGTACGAGTAGCCCCACTCGTACAAATAGTTGGCTACAGTATCCAAATTCACTGTTTGGCCAGAAGCAACACCAAGAACCTGAGGAACGACCTCTTCTTCAATCACTTTTTTGATGCTTCCTAAGCTTCGTAACTCAGGCTTCATCTGTCTTATTTTTTCTAATGTGAGTAGCTTCACATCAGAGTCGCTCAAAAAAGACTGTCGCTTGATGTTCGGAAATACTACCTTCCTCAATGAACTGGGTAGCCCACTGAACAATGGTTGCAGCTCGATACTTTTCATTGTTGTTAGGCCAGTAATAGTTTGCTGCTCCTCTTGAGCTGTCACCTTTGTTCATTCCTTGAAGCCTCTTTGTAAAATACAACTTTACAGAAAGATACTGGCAATACTCGTACTTGTACATAGAACTTCCTTCCTTTGCCTTATTCATGATAGGAAGAATATACTTATCCAAGCTTTGCACAGAATCTTTGATTCTGATGAGTTCCGCCTTTGTGTGACTCAGAACAACAGGACGTTCTACTTCGGCATTCTTCGTAACGGTGATTCCAAAGTTAGTCAGTTTTTGCTTCGAATCAACGGATTCAGCTTCCTTTCTTCTTCTCCACTTCGTAACTTCCGAGTTCTTTTGATAAATCCCTTTTCTCTTTTGACCTGATACGAGAGATTGATCAGTTTTTTTTCCAAGTACTTGATCAATTGTCTTGGGTGAGTCAGTAGATACTTCTACTTCTTCAGAAAGCTGAATCAAAGAATCTATATCCAATTGATTCATCTCCCAGTCTTCACGTTGATCAATGACATTTGTTGAAGAATCATTCTTTTGGAAATCTCCTTGTTCAGAGCGCTTCTTCTTTAAAGCAGCTTTCTTTCTGTTACTTAATGCAGGCATTTCAATAAAAAGTTTTACAAAAAGGGGCTGTCAAATTAGGAACAATATTAACTTTATTAAAGACTGCTAAAATGAAAATACTATTCTATTGGCTATATTTATGTTACACATAACGCTATTTGAAACCCAGTTTTATAGTCCTATATGGGTAGACTGATGTCCCCCTATAGCCCTCTTTCAAATCTATGGCCTCCCCATATAACCACAGCCAAAATTTTGAAAAACCGCTCGACTTTGAAGCCTTTCAGAAAAAAATATTTTTATGATAATCAAGAAAGTAAATGATAACTTTTGTTTAGAAAGGTATTAAAAATGAATGTTATGCGGTTTTATATGAATTCATACACTTTTGGTCCCTCTGAAAGATCTCATAGATGGGCTTTTTTTCTCCAGGTTTAAGACCCGAAGCACTGTACTGTACCACTAAATGGAAGAAATGGCTATCAGGTCATAAGTTCCATTATCACACAGACAACAAAGGTATTTTACATCTTCACACAAAAGCTGAAGTTACACCCATCATAGAGAACTACTATGAAAAGATCTTCGAATTCGATTTCGACATCACGTTCTGTGCTGGTGTTCGCAATGTACTTGCCGATCACCTATCTCGTCTACTTTACCCTGACGAAGACGCTGAGAAGCTGGCAGAGGGCAATAAGCAAAAAGCACCAGAAAAGAAAATCTGTCAAGCCACAGATTCAGAAAATAAACCAGATTATGGTAGCACAGCAATTGAATCTTCATCATTATCAGAAAAGGTAAACACAAATGATGCCACTGATAGAACAATAGCTGCTAGTCGCATAGACAAGTACAGCCAGCCACAAGATGATGCATACAAAACGCAAATAATTGCACAATGTCATCTGGCAGGACATTATGGTATTAATAGTGTTGAAAACATGATCAAACGAGAACATGGTATGAACTGGAAACATTTACGTGAAGATGTCACAGAATACATCAAAAATTGTACAAAATGTGCTCGATTTAATCTAGCAAAGCACGTATTCCATCCTCCAAAGAGTGATGCTCCCAACAATATATGGAATAAAGTCGCCATCGACTTGGGGACATTTGATGTTACAACGCCTAGAGGTAACAACTACTTGCTAGTATGCGTTGATATCTTTAGTAGATTTGTCATTCTACGAGCAATCAAGTCAAAGACAGCTCTAGACGTAGCCAAAGAACTGATCCAGATATTTTCCATCATGGGTTACCCTAAAGTCCTACAACACGACAGAGGTTTAGAATTCTACAACGAATTATTAAAAGGGCTGCGTCAACATATGGGCATTGAGCCTGCTCTTTCATTACCTTACACACCAGCGGGTAACTTGGAAACTCATGTGAAGACAGCAAAATCAATCATCTTGAAGATGTTGGATGGCTATGAGGAATCTTGGGACCTGTATGTCGAAGGTACCATGTATTTGATGAATCAACATACATCCAGATTGCACAATCACACACCATTTCAGGTGATGTTTAATTGCCAAGCGAACGATCTTAAAGATTACACCAAAGCTCTATCGAAAATGAATATCTCTGACGATATGATAGACACAGATTAGTTAAAGAAAGAAATCGAAAGATTCAATAACTATACCATTCCTGAAATTAGGAATCAAATCATCCAAACACAGAAAAAGGATAATGAGTACTTTGTAAAGAAACATCGAGTACTAAAAGACCCATTTCCTATAGGCGCAAAAGTGATGATAAAGAATATCGAAAACAAACGTCGCAAAACAGATGCAAATTATGAAGGCCCATTCTATGTTCATGGCTATACAAAGAATGGAAGCTATATTCTAACAGATCGTACAGGTTCAATCCTATCTAGGAACATACCTACTTCACAAATCAAACTGATAGCAAATGAAACGAACAAATCAGATGAAAACAAAGACATCTATGAAGTACAAGCCGTCATTAATCATAGAGAAGTCGAACCTAACGGTATCGAATACCTCACAACTTGGATTGGATATCCAGATGAACAAACCTGGCAAAAGCCAGAGGACTTTGACAGTCCTGAACCGATCAAAGAATACTGGAAAAGAAGAAACGCAAACAAACCTACAAAACAGGTCAAATCAAGAAAATCAAAGGAACTCACAAACGCAAGATGCCGTTCAAAGAATCCAATCAATCCAAGAAACCAAAGCATCAAGCACATAATACGTACTAAGAACCTTTTTTATCCATATTTATCTTTTTTCCTCAAGAAAGGTTTTTGATAATATGGTTTTTTAATGGGCAATCACGTACACTATCAACTACTCAAACATATAACTCAAACTCAAACATCAAGATACAATATTATCAACAAACACAAAATCACACTCTCCTATAATTTAAGAAATTTGTCTGACTTTAAGAAAGATCAGCCTAGACACACTATGACATTACAAGACTCAAATAATACACCACGGTCTTTATGGTGGTCCAGGGTGATGATGTATCGTATTGAACATACATCATATAATATTCGATATATTACTAAATCAAATACAGATCTTGTTCTGTGTTACCAAACATAATTTATATTGACATCCCATCCTTGCACTGAATAAAACCCTCTCTTTAATCTTGTTTAATCTCTTGACTTAACAGATAAATTAGTCGCTCTATTTAAGGGTATGGCAAAATTTCCAAAATCCCACCCTTAAATAGAGAAAACCCTCAAATAGAATTTCGTGACTTGTATTTTTAAAGCAGTCACTACCAATTTCGGAGCTTGATTGTCACTTATGCCTTAAATTAATCTGAAAGATATGCTTCAAATAAACCATTATTTTCACAATATGTCAAACACTAGATTACGCTTAAACACAAGTCAAAAGGTCAAGATCCTAGACGAGTATGCTAAGCATCAGCTTAAACAGAAAGAACTCGGAGAATGGCACAAAAGGAGTTTAAACTTCAACAGCCTGTTCCTCAGCAGACTATTTCCAACATCATCAAGGCTTCAGACAAGATTTATGCCAAGGCTGATACTGATGACAAGGCCAAAAGCTTGAAGAGTTCACGCTATCCTGAATTGGATAGCGATGTTGAGAAGTTCATTTCTCAAATGAATGAATCGAACTTGCCAATCAACAGGGAGATCATCATGAGGTATGCCAAGAGACAATCTGTTGCCAAGTACCAGATTCCCGAGGGAACTATCAAGTTCTCTCATGGTTGGCTCACAAAGCTCTTCAACCGAATTAGTGTTAAGAGCAGATTGCTCCACGGCGAGTCTGCTTCTGCCGACATCACTTCCGAGAACATACAGAAGCAATTACAAAAGATTGCTGAGCTTCTTGAGCCATACAGTCCTGCCGACATCATGAATTTTGATGAGACAGGACTGTATTATCAGCAACCTCCAAGAAGAACCATCAGTTCCGAGCCTCTTGGGGGATTAAAATGCAGCAAGAACAGGTTGACTGTGGGTTTGCTTTGCAATTCGGATGGCACCTACAAAGGCCATTCAATTGTAATTGGTAAGCATAAGCAGCCCTCATGCTTCAAGACCAATGCTCGTTTGCTGAGCATGACAGCTATTGGTAAACGACACCACGTCGAGTACCATAGCTCGCCCAACGCTTGGATGACTTCTGCCATCTTCACTGGCTACATCAAGCGACTTGATGTAGCCTTTGGAAGGCAAGACAGAAAAATTGCCTTGTTTCTGGACAATGCCTCTGTGCACAAAATAGATGTGCCATTGAAGAACATCCTGCTGGTTTTCTTGCCTGTCAACACCACCAGCAAGCTGCAAGCCCTTGATGCAGGCAAGCTTTTCTATCCACTACATGTGAAAACAAACTAATATTTGGGAGTAATATCATAGGTAAAATTGCAAACTTCAAGGCACACTTCCTCAATAAGCAGTATGAGCGTGCCTTGAACTTGCATAGCATTGGTAACTTGAGCGAGAAGTTGTACAAGATGAACCAAGTACAAGCAATGTTCTTCTTGGCTGCTTCTTGGCTTGAGGTGAAGCCAGAAACAATCAAGAACTGCTGGCGACACACCCGCATCTTGGAGAGCAAGGAGGACGAAATGGTAGAGCCTCCTACCACTGCCTTGCCCTTGGAGCAGGAGATTGTTGACAGTCTTAACTGTCTTATTCCCCAGCTACCAGGAAATCAAAATGAGACAGTTAAGACTGTCAGCGATCTCGATTTGAACGCTGACGAAGCAGAAATGATGTTGGTGACTTCTGTCCAAGATGCGGGTGACGAAGAAGCTTTGGGTGAAGAAGAAGAAGATATCTTCCATGACGTCGAGGCAACCAAGAAGAGGTTACGGGAATGTTATGAATTTATTTTGAATTATGACATTCCCGAAGATGATACAGAAACCTCTATGCATCGACGTTATAGAAGAAGAATTGCTGCTGCTCGCGCTGAAGTCATTAATGCGCGCGAGCAGACTAATATTTATCAATTTTTTAAGCCTTGATATATCTTATCAATAAAACTTGAAGAAAAAAATTTATTTGTTTTCTCTGAATAAGGGTATCAGTGTCAAAATCTCACCCTTATTTAGAGCGAGAGTACAAGAGTTCTGATAACTATTAAGATTACTTATTTTTTGGAATTCAGTAAGTTTTATCAATAAAATCTAAAAAAAAAAATCCGAATTTCTCTAAATAAGGGTAAAATTTTTTGAAATCGCACCCTTATCTGGAATAAGGGTATAAGGGTATTAATGCTGGTAATGCTGTTCAACTTTTGAAATCGCACCCTTATATAGAGAATACTCTTAAATAGAACACCCTTAAATAGAGCGACTACTGTATTACCAACATTTTGGTAAGCGGAAATTATTATATTTAACTTATATTTATACATTAACATTATTATTTTTAACCAGTTGGTAACTATATTTTTAATAAAGCTTAACACTACGAATCACTCTTCAAAGAAATGCTTTGCAGAGACATTTCAAAATACAACTCAAAAAATCAACTTCGCCATCAAAAGTAAACTAAATCACGTATATTCGGTTTTTGAAGTATTTTATATATGCTTTTCAAATAGCGATCAAGAAGTTTTTTGGCTATCCATTAACAACTAAATGCTCTAACGCAATTCTACATAAGCAACAACACAATCTACTTACCACTCTTAAATAATGTTTTTTGAAAGCGCTCGTAGGTCATACGTTTGAAGTTAAAGTTGTATGGAATAATTAGAGTGTATTTTGTAGTATAATTGCATAAATGTCTACATACGTAGTGAATAAAAGAGTTAAAATGTTGAGCGTTTTACAGTTCAGTTTCCAAAGACACTTTACATATGCAGGAATTTCCAAAAGTTAGTTTATACGCACTTGGTTTTAGAATACAGCAATTCAGCTGTTAAGTTGCGTATATATATTGCTACTCGTTCAAACATCACTCTTAAAATTGTAAAGTAAAAAATGTTTACAAAAGTAAACATTATTAAAAGTGTAAAGCTGTTTGTTTTAGGAATCGCAATCTGTCGGGTACGGGTCGAGTTTGACTCGACTCAACTTACAAAAAGTCGGGTTTGCCAAAAACCTAAAGTCGAGTTGAGTCACCCGTCGGGTACCCGACGGGTTAATGCATTCAGGTTTACTTTAGTGTTATTGTAGAAGTACTATAGAGCTCGATTTTGCTTTTGATTAAAAAACTCCTTTTCTTACATTACATTTATCATTTTGGTCATATTATTTTTCTTTTATTATTTACTTTCAATATCGATAATATGATGATGTTACTTTCATAAAACACGGAACTACCCAAAATCTAACAACTCAAGCCTACAATGAAAAAGAGTAAATGTTATGTGATTTATCGCAATTGTAATCTTATTTGGAAAGCTACTTTTTAAGCGATGAGTGATCAATGCTCAAATATAAAGCCAGCCACTACCAAACAATTTGTAAAAAAATTAAATGTAGCAAGAGAAAATGCTAATGATTGTTGCATACAACAGCCTCTTTCAGAGCAATAAAATAAAGTAAGATCAGATTAGGCTTATTGTGACCAGTCTATTTCTATATATGGAATTCTTAGGCTGTTGCGTTCAAACGGTACAAACACTGGATACAATGTATCCAGGTTATAGGCAATGTATACAATGTGCTCAAGTTACTCAGTTATCATACCAGTATTTCCCATAGTATAAATAGAGACAGAAAACATATATCTGAATAAAACATCTTTCTTTTAGTCTGATTGACTTTTTATTGTTATTAATAGTGAATATATCACAATTTTATTTTAGTCTTACTTAACAAATTCACAACACATTTAAAAATTTACTTAACATGCTCATGTCAAACTTGAAAAAGATCCTAAGTAAACACATCCTTGTTTGAATCTGGCCCGAGTTACACGAACCCGACGAGTCTTTCGATTAGGTCGAGTCGGTTACGAGTCGGTTATATGCTTAAAAAACAAAGTCGAGTCGAGTCGGTTTTTTGACCCGACGGGTTTTAAGTCGAGTTGACTCGACCCGACTGCGATTCCTAGTTTGTTTTTATATTTGCCTCACGCAAAGCTGCTTTAGGTTGTCAATCATTTCATCTGTAACTTTGATGTTTCTACGTCTTTCAGAGTATTTTTTCTCTGTTTCTTGACACGTAGTTAAATAGATCCTATGCACATTCCTGTTATGTGATGAACCTCTCGTATTGTCAAGCTCATATCAAAGTATAAATGGAGGCAGTTATGGGTATCTTCCTTTGTGTACTTTCTTCTTCTTTTTGCAGACTTATACTTTTCTTGTGTTTCAGAAGCCTTTTCCGCTGTGGATGCACTATCTTCTAGTCTCAAGTTCTGGTTGAAAGATGAATCCAGTTGAACAATTAATTGCGGCAATTCGTAGTTGTTTGTTTTTTCATTCAAGGTAAATTCAATTGGTGTTTCAACCGATACAGCTGAATCTTGCGAAGAAATTGCTTCTTGCGTATAGATTGCTTTTTGCGCCTTTTTGTTTTTCTTGACAAGAGTAGAGAATATCATTGGTTTAATAAAAGTATAAAAAAGCTTCAGCAAATGATAGAATTTTGTAGATCAGTGTGGTATACGTAAACAAGCAGTGTTGGCTTTAGGAATCGCAGTCGGGTCGAGTCAACTCGACTTAAAACCCGTCGGGTCAAAAAACCGACTCGACTCGACTTTGTTTTTTAAGCATATAACCGACTCGTAACCGACTCGACCTAATCGAAAGACTCGTCGGGTTCGTGTAACTCGGGCCAGATTCAAACAAGGATGTGTTTACTTAGGATCTTTTTCAAGTTTGACATGAGCATGTTAAGTAAATTTTTAAATGTGTTGTGAATTTGTTAAGTAAGACTAAAATAAAATTGTGATATATTCACTATTAATAACAATAAAAAGTCAATCAGACTAAAAGAAAGATGTTTTATTCAGATATATGTTTTCTGTCTCTATTTATACTATGGGAAATACTGGTATGATAACTGAGTAACTTGAGCACATTGTATACATTGCCTATAACCTGGATACATTGTATCCAGTGTTTGTACCGTTTGAACGCAACAGCCTAAGAATTCCATATATAGAAATAGACTGGTCACAATAAGCCTAATCTGATCTTACTTTATTTTATTGCTCTGAAAGAGGCTGTTGTATGCAACAATCATTAGCATTTTCTCTTGCTACATTTAATTTTTTTACAAATTGTTTGGTAGTGGCTGGCTTTATATTTGAGCATTGATCACTCATCGCTTAAAAAGTAGCTTTCCAAATAAGATTACAATTGCGATAAATCACATAACATTTACTCTTTTTCATTGTAGGCTTGAGTTGTTAGATTTTGGGTAGTTCCGTGTTTTATGAAAGTAACATCATCATATTATCGATATTGAAAGTAAATAATAAAAGAAAAATAATATGACCAAAATGATAAATGTAATGTAAGAAAAGGAGTTTTTTAATCAAAAGCAAAATCGAGCTCTATAGTACTTCTACAATAACACTAAAGTAAACCTGAATGCATTAACCCGTCGGGTACCCGACGGGTGACTCAACTCGACTTTAGGTTTTTGGCAAACCCGACTTTTTGTAAGTTGAGTCGAGTCAAACTCGACCCGTACCCGACAGATTGCGATTCCTAGTTGGCTTATAGACGTTATTGTAAATGACAGCGCAGTTTCTTTGGCTGTTCTTTATGTCCCTGAAAGCGATTACATTATATGATTATGACGATACGTAATATTTTCCATCTTTGCCATATCGTCTGTGCTCTCTTGAGGTAATAGGTGTTGCCATTTTCTTGTTAAAGTCTTCGCGAGTCTGTAGAACATCATTTCACACCAGGCGAAAAATTTCATAATTTTTTTAAAAAAAATCCCAGCAAAATTTATGAGTATTATTTATACCATATATGGAAACTGTTTTAAAAGACTATTGTGATTGGACGAAATACAAGATATTTTATTGGCTTAAAAAAGTTCAGGATTTGATAGCTTACCTGCAGCCTAGGGTATCCTCCTCAGGCACCAGAATGAGCTAATAGTGCTTGCTTGACCAGTTCGATCTTTGCAATTGCCAACAAAGCCTAATCTGACTTGTGCCTTTTGATGAACCATAGACTTGCAGATAGTAGCTTCTACGACAATACTTGAAACAAAAGACAGGAACTAAATAGATACATTGTTCAAACATGTTCTTCAAAATGTAATGCAATTTGAGACTACCTTACGAGCACGAGCTTTCTTTTCAAGTTTGCACTGTATTCTAATATACTTGAAATCATTAGTCAAACGAAATTGATTCAACATATAAAAAAAAGAGCTTACTTCCATAACAATCGCGAAAAACTACAACTAGACATTGGGATACATATCTATTGATCCTGTTTTAATCAATAAGCATGTCAAATCATTGTAATTCTACTTGATTTAGCTTACCTTTGGTTTTGGAATAACGATTATGTAGAATCAGAAAGATACTAATTCAATTAACAAAATATTACAGATTAGAAAGACAGTCCAAAAACGAAATAAATGTTTTGTTTATAGCTGCTTACCATAAAAAGAATTTGCTTTCTGAAACTTGACAACCACCTTTTTCACTTAATCAGTTTCAAAATGGGAAAATCAATCGACAAACCCTACTCTGTTGTCAAATATAAGATCAATAGAAGATTTAGTTGTACTTACCTTGGTTGCAAAAAGTCGTATATCAGGAACGAGAGACTTGCTTTGCACATCAAGGAAGCGCACGAAAAAAACAGCACTGAAGACGACATTCAACCCATGAGTGGTGTTTCTTTTTCTTTTGACGAAACACCTACAGTTGATGCAGAGTATGAAGGAGAATATCAATGTCAATCCGGAGAACTTGAAGACAGCGGCGAAGACATGGACATTGAAGATAGCGATTCAGAAGATGATGATGAAGAGATGATGGGCGTCAGGAACAGCTTGGACGAGATCATGGCCAAACGTCAAGCCGAACTAAATGCAAAATGGGATCATGATGTATCTGGAGGGAATCCCTTCAGAGATGCCCAAACAATGGTTATGGTGTGCATTTACAACAGCTATGTAGACATGTTATCCAGAAGCCAGCTCAGGATGATACTGTACGGCATTGGCAAGATTGTTGAGATAGCCGTAGAGGAAACTCAAGCCGAGAGAACCTTTGTAATGCCAACAGCAAACATGATCATGAGAGGAGCTGTCAACAAAAAGTTTGATGGTCCTTCTATCACCACAACTACTACTAGCCATACTGTCATGGTGAAGGGGAAAGAACAGGTTAGCACATGCAGCTGAAACTTACCTTCAGAGCACCTAAAATTGTCGATGGCAAACCCGGTCATCTGTACAAAGATAAAGCGCTCTCCTGATTGAACAAGAGGAGTCTCAACAAGCCTGACAACTGGTGAGAAGTGGAGAATGCATCCCGCATTTCTGTTATATTCGCAGAATATAACAAGCACAAAATATAATAAAAATTGAAGACGAATAAGTCGATTAGAACCAGAACGGCCAAAAAAGATAGATATGAATCTGATCCGCGTTTATTTCAAATATGTGCCTAGTATTTATACTTTTTACGATGACTGAGTAACAATCCTTAATTTAACTGAGTGACATGGATAATAGCTTATTTTTGGTGTGATGGATAAAGAGTGAGTACCTCTTGTGTATAAACCATAATTCACTATTTGTGCTTTAATCCAAGTGTACTTGATACAAATGAAGTGTGATCCGATCTTTTATTTTAGACTGAGTTTAGATGTCAATTAAGCTATAGCCAGTTATAACTGTAGAGCCGTGAGCACGTTTAGGTCTGTATTATAACTCAGATAGGGTAGAATGTAGGCTGTATACAACAAATCTCTCACATTCTAAACAAGGTACCGCGAGAGTGCCCACTCTTTACTCGTACGAAGCAATGCTGGCATTACATCTGACTCACATAGATTTCATTACTGCTACTTATCGGTGGTATGCACCATCAAGATACAGCTCCTTTTCCCAAACCCCAACTTCTTGCCTCCTCTCCATTTCTTAAACAGTCCAAGGATGAGTAACACTTTCTCTCCTTTCCTTCTTACCTTTTTATTCCTTGTTCCATTTAGGAAGTCGTTAACTTCTCTATTATTAATTCGATTTTTCCGACCCGGGAAATTAAGGCGGCATCTCGCCGCACGCTCAACTGGACCGCATATGTATATCGTTAAAAAACCTAGTCCGCAAAGTAAAAAAAAATGACCCCGCAAACTGAGAAAATCAAAACCCGCAAAACCCAACAAGCAAGACTAAGCACCCCTTTTCGTTCATTGTGATATGTAACATTTCATGCCCAATCGAAGCACTGGTTGACATTTCTTTACGCCTGACAATTATATGTGCAGAGTACGTTAGTAGTAAAACCTAAATTAGTTTAAATACAGTAAGGCCGAGAATAAGAATGCGACAAAGGTTCATTTATTTCTTCTGAATTATAGTTACGCAAATAACATGATTATCACAAATATTAAAGATCTCATTCTTATTCGTTGAATCATAGTTCATTGAATATTTTCTAAGCCATAAATACAAAAATGCTTTTGAAGGTGACTGTCAAATGCTTGATCTTCAATGGTTTCATAATTTTCTGAGATTTATGGTGCCTTTTCTTTCTTTTTATATTAGTTTTTTATCTCTTGTTTAATCTAGCATATTTCCTTTTATTGCGCATACTTTCTAAAATAATGGGTCACAACAAGAGAGCTGCAAACGTTTTGGCAGAAGACGAGTTTGTTGTAAGTAGGCTACTGAATTTCAATATATTTTAGCATAAACCTATATAAGCTTGTGTTTACATGAAAAACTTATTAAAATCATGTCACTGTTAATCATCTTTCTTTTAATTAAAACAGATTTCACGTATAGCTGGGATGAAAGTTCAGGTTTGTTATACAAATGATTGTTTTTGTGTTGAAAAGAGCCAAATCACTCCAAGATACTGATGTGTAATATTAGGCCAAAACCAAATCTTATTTGATTGAATGGGAAGGTTATGATTTGAAAGACAATACTTGGGAGCAAGAAAACAATGTTTATTCGGAAAAAGCTATCAAGACTTTTTTAAGCGCTTATGAAGCTGAGTCAAAAAGTCTCGTGAAGCCAACAAAGGTTTCTTCTAAAAAAATCTTGCTATCGAATACTTATGATCCCGATACCGACTGTTATTACCAGCCAAAAAGCAAATCCAAGTCTGTGTTAAAAGTAAAAACTACAGGAAGAAGCTTAGTGTCGACAGCGTTAGTCACCAGAAAGAAGCGAGCAAGAGAAAATATTGAGTCTGAAACTGAATCCGTGCTTGTATCCAAGCCAAGCAAGGAGGTATTTTTCAAGTTTTGTTGTCTCTTTCAATGCTCTCATCCATTGTAAATCAAATTAGGTGCGTCAAGAAATGGAAGTGATAATAAGCGAAGCAGAGAAATCATTTGCCACTACAGTTAATGACACTAAGGATTCAGTTGAGGTAAGCCTTGATAGAGTAATCAAACGTCTTAATCCAGAAAAGAAAAAGAAGAAATAGCAGAAAGAAAAAATAATGAAGTACTTGTACTTAAGTTATTTAAATTATTTTTGTGACGTTGGTGGGTATTTAGGTCAAGCATCCTATTGTAAAAACATCAAACTCAAATGGTTTTGAGCCAGTCACTTATTCAGTGTTAAATTTGGATCCCCCTGTTACTATAGTCAATACAGTTGATAACGATCTACCAAATGACTTTGTCTACATTGACGATTTGAAATACACAGCACCTGTGCAACCACCCGATCCCGACTTTCTTTCTGGCTGTGCTTGCAAGTCAGCATGCCGAGAAGATTGTCATGATGGCATAGCTTATAACAAAAATGGCCGTTTGGTTATTAACCAAGGCACACCTATTTACGAATGCAACCAAGCGTGTGAATGCAAAGAGCTCATCTGTGTTAATAGAGTAGTTCAAAAAGGCCGCCAAATACCTTTGCAAGTTTTCAAAACCCCCACTAAAGGCTGGGGTGTTCGTAGCATGACTTTTATTCCCAAAGGCACGTTTGTGGATGAGTACATTGGCGAAGTTATTACAGTGGAGGAAGGAGATAAACGTGGCGTTATCTATGATAAGTTAGGATGTAGCTATTTATTTGACATGGACTTTGCACAGTCTGAGCTACCTACAAAATACGTGATTGATTCATTTGTTTTGGGCAATGTCAGTCGATTCTTCAATCATTCATGCTCTCCTAACTTGGAAGTATATGCTGTCTTTTATGATTCTGCCGATAACCAAATGCACCGATTAGCTTTTTTCGCTAAGCGGGATATACAGCAGTATGAAGAACTTTGTTTTGATTATAATGGCAGAAGAGACGTTGCTGACCAGATGGAAGTGGATGGTGCTGCTCGTTATTCCTGTCGTTGTAATGCTCCAGATTGCCGTAAATGGATTTATCATTAACACCTATCTAAAGGTTATACAAAACTTACCCACATGCACACATACATTCAAACATACATACACACATGGACATGCACATACACACATAAAGATACACGCGTACATATACACATATACATACACATATAAAAATACGCACTCACATACATACACATAAGAAATACACATAAAGATATTGACAAATATACAATTACACATCTATATACCATATCAAAACATTTGAGGTTCTTTTTGCTGACAAAAGAGAAAATTGTCAATCAAAATAGAAAGAAATAAGCAGCTCACTTGAAGTCAATTGAATGAGGGCCATGGGCATAAGATGCGATTTATGCATCTTTAGGATTTCTCAACTTACAAAACTGCCCTTGTTTTCTACACAATAACAGTTCAAATGATGAGTTGGACAACGATAATGTACATAGAGCAGATTTCAACACACTTAGTTGCTCTAAAAGAGAAATTTATGGACATGACAAATTTGCCTAGCATGATGATCGGATATATGCTCTGCAAGCTTGCTTATACTTGTGATGTTTTGGGTAGTTCTAGTGATATAAGGAAATTAGAGCAAATAGATGAAGACAAAGAAAGTACTTTGAGAATGTTTGTAGTGTTTTTATTTCTTATAGAAGATTGTAAGAATATGAAGAAGAGCTTCATAAGTTATCACTACAACTATTATTTATACATTTCACAGTCATTTATAGCTTATACTAAATTAGTGTACTTCATCTATATTATTACATCACTCTTATCATTTACTTGTCTTTATATGACTTAATAGAATGAACGATGTTATTGAATGATTGAGTCGGATTCTGTATATAGAGAACCTTATTGACTTTACTTCAGATGCTTTATTCAGGTAAAGACTTACAAGGATTGATTTCATCATATGAAGTTGTTATCTTTCTGACTTATTTGGTTTGCCTGTTACCTTATTGTCATTGTTGAGACTTAAATATGCTCAGATCACCACAATAATTTAAGATCCATAAAATACTTGCCAAGAACTGATCAAGTATACTCTGTATTGTATTTATTAAACGCATTTTCCTATTGTTAGTTTCCTTAATTATAAGCATATGACTTGCACTCATTGTAGTACTAATAAAGGGGGGTTTAGTTATAATAAGCTGTAACAAGATGCTGCAAACAAAAACAAGTTAAAGACAAAGTTCACTTATATTTACTTCGCTTGATTTGCCAGAGTGAGATTTGTTAATGCCTGGCACGTAATAATAATTATCAGCTACTCATTGCCTAATCTTAACAAACCGGGTATGGTCTTCTTGCATTTTTAGCTTTTGACTTTACTGCGTAGCTCGGTTGAAAAGAGCAGTAATCTCTCGTATCATTATAAGACTTAAATGTTAGACTACTATAGGCAATAACAGTTCAAAGCGGCTTTGCAAAATGCTCCTCAAGAGAAAGAGTATCCATCTTGAATTATATACTTGCTTAGTGCCAACAGTATTGTTCTGTCATGTCCACTTTACAGTAGTCGCTCTATTTAAGGGTGTTCTGTTTAAGGGAGAGATTTTCAAGATTTTTGACTACCCTTAAATAGAGCGACTACTGTACCATACAATAACTTGTCATCAATTTCGTAAATAGATCTCTGTCTCTTGATTCAGGCCTTGAACATTGCTTTCAATTATTAAAAGTCGTTGCAGTAACAAGAAGAAATTCGCTTGTAATTTTAAATGTTAGTTTAACAGCATTTTCAAGGTAATTTAAATTGGATCGTATTGAAAATGGCATTGGTTGATAAATGAAGGGTCACTTTGAGGATGTTAATGTGACACTCTTTTTTTTGGATGCATTGTAATAATCATACAAATTGTAATATTTGATCTAAGTTGCGTTTCGTATTCTGTATGAACGGCTATGCTCGTTAAAAGAACAACCAACAACAAAAGGTCTGAGAGATGCCAAGATTAAAAATCTGTTTAAGTACACCATCATCAGTATCATCTTTTAAATCTTTATGAGTTAACTGAGTATGTTTTTCATTGCTTTGATTTGTTTGTAAACAAATCATTCCCTTTGTTCAAATAAGTTTCTCATCTTTAAGCGAGAAAAATGGAATAAGATTTTGTTTATAACACTGTCGCAGCCATTACACATCATTTGAAAGTGATTTTTATTGTATTTTCTCCAATGGAAAAGGATCAAACAGAAAAATTTGGTCTGAAATCAAAACATGTCTAACGAATGACTTTGATAAGCTAATGCCAGAAGATTGTTGTTATTGCTTTTGGACAACAATTTCAGATATAACCGAAGAATCCTTGACTCATGGCTGTCTACCATATTGGTTTTTGCCAATGTTCCTTATTGCTTTGCCATCGACAAGAAAAAATTTTAGAAGCGGCAACTCTTGAGATCTTTCAATTGAAGTCAAGTCGCTTTCTTTCAAATTTCACAAAACAATCCTTGATTTGTTGTAAAGCATTCTTAATTTGACAAGAATGAGTTATAATAGATGGCCATTCATTCTCTATTAATTGATGCAAAAAAAACAAAATGAAACATAAATCTAGCGTAAACTGCTAGAGAGGCACGTGTAATAGCCTCTTAAACTTTTTCAAGTTTACGGATAATTTTGATACTTGTCTTGATCAATGAAGTATTGGTACAGTCCTTCAACAAACTTTGCTTGCTAGACTAATGAAACTTACATTTACTACTTAAAATACAAACATGTCCCATTCCTCTATATGTTTTACACACCAGGCTTGAAGACTGATGTTTAACATATTATTGACCTTTTGCTTCTAAAGCTCATTCATCTTTGATCTTCCCTCCCCTGATTTTCTTCGTTTAGTTTTTGAGCAGGAATCAACCATTTAATCTGTCTACCTCTCGGAGATCTTCACACCCTAAACAAACTAGATTCGAGAACAATACATGGCAAATAGTTTTATTGTTCTTCATCATTCCAACAAATTTTGAGGCGTTCTCTCTGTTCTATGTGACAAGTACTTCTTTTTTACGAATTTCTTTAACTATATAGCAACCTATCTACCATCATGCTTTCTGTGCGCATCAATATAGTTCATGTAGGTTTAGAAACCATTCTGTTCCTAGTAATTTTGCTTGCATTATCCAAAAACAAAATGATTTTTTTAAGAGACTTGAATGTATTTTTTTTATTGAGTCTCTCTTTTGTCCCTACGCCGGTCCGTTTTTATCGAATTTCGGTCACAGTGATATCCAAGATATAGCTGCAGTGTATGTTTAATGGTTTTAATTGCTACCAACAAAGTGATCATTTGGGCTGCAAAATCCATTTCAATTTCCAAGAAGCTGTTTAGGACATTATTGATACTGAAGCTAAACAAAGTGAACTTAAAGTATATCTTGCTATACTTTACTGTTTCTACTAGTTTAGTTGCCGTGGAAATGAAAACTTTTATTGTATCCATACGAACTCTTCTAGAAATACAATCTTAGTTTTTAATTGTACATTGAATTGCTTCCCTAATAAATTTTTCCTTGCTTGAATTTTAAATATGCAAGCCAAATTTCAAAGAGCTTTTCGAGCTTATAGGCACTATAAAAAACAAGCACAAGGTAATACCCTTCATTACTTCCAAAAGACTTAATCATCAATTCTCCTTATTGATTTTAATGCTGAGGAATATAATGTGACTTGTAAAGAACAAACCTTGCAGTTGCCGAAGCGAAGACCGAGGATGTGGTACGGCCTACCCAAAAACAATCCTGGCTTCATTGGCTAACAGGATCCCCACCCTAAAAGAAAATATATAGATATCAAGATAGCTAGCATAGAAAGATGTAAGGAATAAGGAGTTTAAATTTTTGTTATTATTAAATGGAAAATAAAGTGCGGCTGGAAAGCCTACTGGTTTTTACCTTGAAAATTGCGCACCGGTACACTAATTTTCAAGGTAAAAATCAGCATTTAGTAACGAGCATATTACAAACCGAACCTACGTTCGGTAACAAAATTAGCACCTTCGCTACGCTATGGTCAATTGTTCAGAAGGCGAAGATCACGTGACTGCAAATTAATTTTTCTCAAATTTCAGTAATAGATGTTTTGATTCTGATTTTGATTGATCTGACTTACAATCTGAATAAGACATCTTTCTTTCTCCTCTTGAATACCTCTGCTACTGTCAGGTAATACAGTTTATATCCGAAAGACCAACTGGCATTTCAAAATTTAAAAGTCTCACATCATCGTAATATTCAAGCAATACCCACTAAGTTGCAAAAGTTTGATCCGTGATTTCAGCCCAGTATATCTTATAAGCTTTCTAAAAATTCACTAGGCATATTTTGCAACCCATCGTTTTTGGTCGATAAGAATATATAGTGCATTGCTTGTAGCTATATTATATCCAAGACTCATTTCAATGAATTAGATCTAATTGATGACAGCAAGAAAGAAAACCCTACTTTGAGGTAAGGTTACAGTGCTTTGACTAATGTTCATATTAATACATTATTTTTTTGTTCTTGTGCTTTTTTTAGTCTGTTTTTACTGTAAATGGGTCAAAGGATCCAAACAGGGCTTTCAAGACATCTCAAGTGTTTATATGTGACAATATTGACGAATGTCATTGTTCACATAAATATAATCATACTAAAAAAAAGTCACAAAGGATACATAGATTTCACATCTTCATCTGAAGTTTAAATCTGCAAGGTAAAATCAGCATGACAAACATCTTGACAGTCACTTCCGAAGATAAGTATTTTGTTGTATACAACACACGCTTTCATCTAACTTTTTTCTTTTCTTTTTCTTTGAACTGTCTTTCTCTTTTTCACGCAAGAAACCATGTCTCAAAAAATTGGTAAGCCAAAGGAAAAAAAAGAGTAAATGAATGTCTGTATTAAACACAAATCATTTAGCCATCCTTTCCGTCTACGATAAAACCGGCCTTCTTGATTTTGCAAAGGAGCTCCATGCTTTGAATGTTCGCTTACTTGGTTCTGGCGGAACTGCCAAGCTTGTACGTGAAGCTGGCATTCCCATTGGGTAAGTATATTGTCATTTATACTTATTTCAAGTCTAATAAATGCTTTTTTTTAAAAAAAAAGTGATGTTTCTGAAATTACAAAGGCTCCTGAAATGCTTGGTGGTCGTGTGAAGACATTGCATCCTGCTGTTCATGGTGGTAAGACACTTGTTTCGAGATATAGGCGAATCGGAAAGAAAAGCAAGAGCAAAATGTTTTAACAATAGGCTTTTAGGTATCTTGGCTCGTAACATCCAAAGTGACGAAAAAGACCTCGCTGAGCAACACATTGAGAAAATTGACATTGTCGTCTGTAACCTTTACCCTTTCAAGGAAACGATTGCCAAACCTGATGTAACCATTCCTCAAGCTGTTGAAGAAGTTGACATTGGTGAGTATTTTTTCTAAAAAAAAAGGTTTGAATGGAACTGACTTTATCTTTCTGTTTTAAAGGTGGTGTTACTTTACTTCGCGCTGCTGCCAAAAACCATGCTCGCGTATCTATTGTCTCTGATCCTTCTGATTACGCCAAGGTCATTGCTGAACTTAAGAATGGCCAAGTCACACAAGAGACTCGCAACCTGTTAGCTCTCAAGGCTTTCAATCAAACAGCTGATTATGATACTGCAATCTCTGACTATTTCCGTCGCCAATACGCCAAGGACCAAGCTATGATGCCTCTCCGTTATGGTGCTAACCCTCATCAAGCTCCTGCTCAAATTTACGTAAAGGAAGGTAAGCTTCCTGTTGAGGTCTTGAGTGGCTCTCCTGGGTACATTAACTTTTTGGATGCCTTGAACTCTTGGGCTTTGGTCAAGGAGCTCAAGGAAGCTACTGGCGTTGCTGCTGCTGCCTCTTTCAAACATGTCTCTCCTGCTGGTGCTGCTATTGGTCTTCCTTTGAATGAAGTTGACCAAAAAGTCTACCAAGTTGATGATCTTAAGGTTCCCTTGACTCCCTTAGCTAACGCCTATGCTCGTGCTCGTGGTGCTGATCGTATGTCTAGCTTTGGTGATTTCATTGGTCTCTCTGATGTTGTTGACGTAGCCACTGCCAAAATTATCAGTCGTGAAGTCTCTGATGGTGTGATTGCCCCTGGCTATGAGCCTGAGGCTTTGGAAATATTGAAAGCCAAGAAGGGTGGAAAATACTGTGTTCTTAAGATGGATGCTGATTATGTGCCTGAACAACAAGAAGTTAGACAAGTATATGGTCTTTATCTCGAACAAAAGAGAAACAGTTACAAGATTGACCCCTCTCTCTTCACTAACGTTGTCTCTAAAAACAAGAACTTATCTAAGGAAGCTGTGAATGATTTAATTGTAGCCACCATTGCTCTCAAGTATACTCAATCTAACTCTGTCTGTTATGCCAAGAATGGTATGGTTATTGGTCTTGGTGCTGGCCAACAATCTCGAATCCATTGTACCCGTCTTGCTGGTGATAAGGCCGACAACTGGTAAGTTAAAAGAAAACTAGATGAAGAAAAAAATTCGCCTTATGTGTTACTGATATATTATCTATTTTCTCCTTGCCATTAGGTGGTTGCGTCATCATCCCAAGGTCCTTGCTTTTGACTTCAAGAAAGGCACTAAACGTGCTGATAAGTCTAATGCCATTGATCTTTATGTCACTAACCAAACTGGCGAGGTGAGTCTAGTTTTAAGAGAAAAATGCAAAATGTGCTAGGAAGCTCATTGCCATTTATAGGGAGTTGAGCGCGAGGCTTGGGAAGCCTTCTTCAACACAGTTCCTGAACCTCTGACAGTTGAGGAACGCAAAGAATGGATGAACAAGTTGGCAGATACTGTTGTATCTTCTGATGCTTTCTTCCCATTCTCTGACAACATCTACCGTGCTTACCGATCTGGTGTCAAATATATTGCTGCACCTTCTGGCTCTGTTCAAGACGAAGCTGTTATTGCTGCTGCTGATACTAATGATATGGTTTTGGTTCACACCAACTTGCGCTTGTTCCACCATTAGAACTTGCTTACCTCATCATCTTTTTATTGAATCTTTTTCCTTCACAATTATTGTATTATATAAACAACCGACACTTTTATTTTATTTTCCATTTCAACAAGTCTATGACTTAAATGATTTTTACGATTGATATCAGATCCTTTATAACTTATGTTCCTCCTACCGAAATGGTTTGAACAATTGAAAAACAAAAAAAGAGGCAACACGAAGGAGAAAAAATAACAATTGAATGAATTCAAGCAACATAAAGTCATATGAAAACTGTTACATTAGATTTAGTGGTGCCTATGGTTATGGCTGTTTTAAAAGAATAGCAGAACACTACAGGCCATTTTATGGACCTGCGGCATTAATAGTATTGACATAACTTACTTGAGGCAATGGTATATGGTTCGTCTTGCCAAGATTTTATGAGCATTCAGGTGCATCAAATCAGCTTTGATTTCTATGGTGAGATATATGATGTAGCTTGCATCAAATTTCTAAGCTACTTTCTTTGAAAGACTATTCGAATTCAAGAGCAAGGCTTGCTTTTTGGTAAACATAAAAGGCAAAATCAAGAATTTTCTTCAATGAGGGATGTTTGAGATGACTTGGCTTCAAGTGCGAGATACATAGTGTCGCAAGATAACGAGACGCAGTTTCTAATTGAGAGCTTTAGCAGTTCAGCTTTTCATAATTTATTCATGGTTTGAAATGATATTTGTTCATACCTTGAGACAATGTAGCAAGAACATGATGGAAAATTAATTCTGAATGAAGCATAGAATACTAGATTTGCAGGCTGAACAATGCAATTAACCGAGATGTTTGCAAGTAATGAAATCTTCTAGAGAAAGTGATGCATTCATCGATTTGGAGATGCGCATCTTTCTGGGGGTTATGCACTTTACCTACATTCATATCTCTTGATTCTAACCAAGCCTTTCCCTTCATTTATAGTGAGCGAAATTGTAATCGATTAGCCAATCCAGGGTTTTATTGAAACAGAGTCCAACAGAAGCAACCAGTTGAAAGTTCATTTCTCCATTGTTACATGTCAGTTATTTATTCTTAAAAAGGTAAACAGCAATCTCAAAAGTTTTAAAAACTATCTGAAAATAAACTAAGCTATAACCTCAATTTAAAGTAGCTAAACTTTAATTTTTTTTCTCTGTTTACTTCTATTTTTTTCTTCTTTACAATATATATACAATACTTGAAACATGGGGCAATCAGGTTCACAACTAGAGGATATGGTCAACTCATCCAACTGTAAGTCATCTGCTATTGTTGTCTGTAGTCTAGAGAATTAAGTCGATGTTAGTCTCTGCTGAAGAAATTCAACGTCTTTATAAACGTTTCATGAAGTTGGACAAAGACAATTCGGGCTCCATCGACAAAGATGAGTTTTTGTCTATTCCTCAGATTGCCAACAATCCTTTGGCATCGCGTATGATTGCTATTTTTGATGAAGATGGAGGTGGCGATGTTGACTTTCATGAGTTCATCAAAGGCCTTAGTGCTTTCAGTGCTCGTGGCAATAAGCGTGAAAAACTCGAGTGTAGGCTTCTCTTTATGCTTTGAACGTTAGGAGGGCTCAACATAGACTGACGACTATCGAATCTCTCTCTTCTTTTAGTTGCCTTCAAAGTGTATGATATGGATAGAGATGGATTTATTTCAAACGGCGAATTGTTCTTGGTGCTAAAGATGATGGTTGGCAGTAATTTGAAAGACAACCAGCTGCAGCAGATTGTTGACAAGACGATTATGGAAGCAGATAAAGATGGAGATGGTAAAATTAGTTTTGATGAATTCTTAGTGATGGTTGAAAACACAGACGTGGCAAAGCAAATGACACTTGAAAGTTTTTAAGTCGATTTTATAAATTATTCTTTTGTATACACTATTTTCGGACACTATTGAGTCAATTTGGCGCATAAGACACACTAGATTTGGAAAGCATACACCGAAAACATCTGAAGTGCAAATGTTGGTATTTACAATGTGTTATTGAGGGGTTTCTTTCTCTAATGACTCCGCAATGCAAATTCGATTACTGCAAGATGGCTGTTGTAAAGTAATGGGTAAATACTTGGTATTCAGTATATGGATCATAAGGTTTTACCTATGAAGCCATCAATAAACTGCATGTTTTTGGGTCTCAATTTGGTCATCATAGATTTTAGTGTGTCAATGCATAATTTTTTGTTTTTTTTTTTTTTGGTAGAGGGTTCTGACACATTGAATTTCACTTATTATGCACGCCAAATCCTTTTTGAATCTCAAGTGAGCGGCTCTAATGAAAGGGGGTGTATCTATACCTCACTATTCACTAAGATTTCATAGACAAAAATTATTTAATGTTCGCTACTGAATACGTATACATTGTTTGTTTGTCTTTTGTGTATCCTATTTTTAATGTAAGCAACTCTATCTGATTTAAGTTACATCTTATAGCTCGCTATTACTTGATAACCAGTATTTGAACCTCGAGACTCAGCTCTGACTCAAAAAAAATTAATGTCAGAAAAGAATTTTAAGCAGTGAATTTCCTTTTTGAAATTTTTTTCAAAGTATTTTTTAGTCTTCCAGCTAATTACTTATAAGATACGCTGGTTTTTTGCTCTGTAACTCATCTGAGACTCATAACTTTAAAATAACTTTCTGAGCCAATAAAATGCCTTCCCTGAATAATTGTGTTTATGACTTCTGTAAAACTGGCATTTTGAAGCACGGAAAGAACAAATTTCTCTCAAACGTCCTCAATACAATAGTGCCAGATAATCCTCCCCTTGTGTCCACTAAGGCCGCAAGAGGTAGGACACGCTACTATCTTTTATATAAATATCAAGCCAATATCATTTTAAATAAAAGCGGGTTTTTCCTCCTAAAACATTAAGTTGGTCTTAACAAGTAAAAGCGGTTCTAAGCTAGAACTGAACAAATCTATTATCAAGTTTTTCTACAATGCAGGATCCCCAAACGCTCAAAAGCACAGTGTTTTGTGCCTCATCCTTCCTAATAACATAAAACTTATTGCTGTATTTTCTTTGCCTTTTGTTCTGTACATCTATTGTTATATGAATAAGGATTTACAGCCCATCTGAGTTCTCTTTTCGACCCGCAACACCTCCCAGAATCTCTTTAGCTTTGCCTAAGGACCATTTTATGTGTGTTTATATTTTCGTTCCTATATATCAGATACTTGAGTTTTCTCTTCTCGATTTGTGCAAACTGTGACTCTAATCACAAATATAAGAGTAAAAATACAATAGGACTGTTCGTATAATAGCACACAAATAGAGCTTTAGCTTGTTATGTGTCACCTTGTGTCCAAATATATCATTACTTAGAAATCTCTCCTGAAATTTTTTTTTAGTGTGAGAAAAATAACACAATGAATACAATTTGATAAAACTTCTCAGAACAATGAATTCATCGTTTGCTCATACCTACAACAAACTTGGAGTCTAATTATACCATATAGTTAAATAGGTTTAATGCCCTAGTAAAGTTTAACAGAGAGAGATACTTTGCTGACTACTATGAGTTTTAAAATGAATAGTCTATCAACATACTGATTTGAAGGCTGTCAATTTAAAGAATCAGTCCTCGAAAAGGACAGCTTCATTTCTCGTCACACAGAGCCAAGTGTTCAGGATTGGAATATATATCTAGACATATATCTGATTTTCTTTCTTTCTTTCTTTTGTTTTTTAACAAATATTAAATAATTTTCTTTTTTGTACAATGCCAAGTCGTCGAAAAGGCAAAAGGAAGGCTCAGGCTTTTAGGTATGATCCGGAGTCAACTCGCGTGAACAATCCTCCTGTTTTGAGATGGGTGTCCCAAAGCAAACGTCCATTTGGTGAAGTAGAATCTGAGGGACCGAGTAGCAGAAAACGTATAAAAGGAAAAGGTCGCGGGGATGATGGTATGCTTTTAGAAGCTTTGCACAATGAAATGCAACGAAGGCTAGAGGCAAAAATACGCAACATATTAAATAGTGATGGTGATATTCGTCATTTAAAAGAAACTTTACTTAAGTCTACAAGGCTAGAGAAGGGTGTAGTAACTGGTGCTGAATCAAGTCATGGTTTTGCGGCTGGCTCTATTGAGAGATATATTAGAAGAAATAGAGCAACAAAGAAGAACTATCAATACTGGGTTGACCATGTCCAAGACGCATTCGATAATACTGTTGAAAATATGAGAGCTCAGCTTGCTACTCCAACGGCCTCTGAACCACATACTCCTGTAGCAGAAGCTCAAGGCTCCATTGTTGAACAACAGTCTAATCAAGAACAGCGCAAAACCTTTACAATGGCCATGCGACAGATCATCCGAAAACACTTGAAACCAGACATAAAAGATCATTTTATAAAGACTTTGAATGAAGCGATGGAGAATGTAACTGATTACATCTCCTGTTATAGTTTCAAGGTGTACTGCACTTTTCTCTTGATGCTTAACTATGCATTTCTTATTGATGATGCAGGTGCTATATCTTTGCGAGAGTCTCGAGGTGAAGCTTTGTCAAACATTCTTCCAACTTCTGGGTCATCATCAAATCAGGAATTTCTGCCTCCTCCACTTGCACCAAATTGCGTAGAATCTAGATTGTTTGAAAAGCTTTACAAAAACATCTTTGACCAGAGTCACCTTCAAATTATTCACAGTGCCTATTTTGGTCCTAAAGGTACCAGACAAGACACCTTAAACATGAACCCTACTATCAAGGCTTTTGTGGATGCAATGCCTCCTAGAGAGGACGAAAAAATGTACTGTTGACAACTACTTGATGAAGAAAGCCTACTCCATGTATTTCGTAAACTTCAAAAACATATGGACCCGCCCTGGTCGTTTTAGAAAGACACTAAACCAGCTACTAAGTCATTTACTGCGTATCCACCTTGCCCCTGAGCGAACCAAACAGTATAAGCATTATCTCTCACAGTCAAAGCAAGATCGTCAAAAAACAAAGAAAACCCAAAATCATGTCTACCTGCCAGTCATTCCTTTTTCTTCAATTAGTTTGATTAATAACTCAAGAAGTCATCGACGGAATCTGTTCAAGAAAGAAAGAAACAAGCTAGAGACAATGCTCAAAAAATATAAAGAAAGTAATTTCCAAGATGAAAAATGGAAGACTAGAGCAGACCGCTGTCAAGTTAGAATAAATACGTACGAAGAGATTTTGAAAAACGAGGCAAGTAGTTTAGGATTAGTTGATACAATGGCAGGCTAATGTTTTTTTGGGTTTCAACAGAGATCAGCATTTTCAAAAGGAAAACTAAAACAGCAAGAGAAATCAAACCTTATTGATGATGACGATAACGAGCTACTTGATCTCATAAACCTTGCCGAAGAACTTCCTGCAGCAGAAGGTCGCATTCTAGAGCTGGAAGACAATGCTACGCGAGACAACAATGATACCCCCAGAAGAAGAATAAAAGCCTTGGTAGCTATTCTAAGAGCAACTTTGTATTCAAATCCTCAAGGAAAAATTACGTTACAACATTTTCAAAGTAAAGTTACCTAGCAAACAAAGCTTGTCTGAAGCATGACTGACCATTTGAACAGAACAAACTTCAGATTTGAGTCCAAAAGAATCAGACGTCTGCATAATGATTGCCAATGTAATCTCTCCCTACATGTCATTGCCAAGACATCGAAAATTTTTCAGTATAATATTCCTTTCTTCTTGATGGCAAATACTATCTTTTGTGCTATTGGACAGACAAAGCGAATAGCCTCTCTTTGCCCTTTGACAAGCCCTTTCCAGTTGAATGCTCTCCATTTGGATGCGCCATCTCTTTTCAGTCTCTTTTGCGGAACTAACGCAAAAACAAATCCGCTAAATGTTCATGATTTTGATGGAAACGTTATCACCACAAGACAGCTTGCAACTGAACAAAAGGATGCTATGTTCAGTTCTTTTTTTTGATTTGAAAAAACTACTTGCTATTTGTAATAAATGGAAGCATGCGTTTGGTCACTACATGGTTATACTTCCTGGTGCAGAAACAGTTCGTATTTGTAAAATACTTGATAATGCTTTACCAGCCAACACATGTCAGCCGATCAAGTCTCAAGAAGAAGCTCAGCCATCATCGTCTGCACCTATACCGGCTTCACCACTGGCTCCCAACACAAATTTTTCTAAGACTGAAGTCAACAGACTCCAACATGAAATAAATCAAGTATCTAATAAGCTCAAACAAGCATGTAAGGCAAGACGAGATTTTATTCTCAGAAACAACATCAAGGAGCTGAAGGAACAGTGGGTGCCGCAAGATAAAACGATGCTGAACAAAACTCTCCGAGAAGAAGCAAACAAAGCTCTTGCGTCAAACCAAGATCTTTATGAACAAATAGCACAGATGAGAAGAAATCGAAAGCAGCTTGATGAAGATATCTATATTCAAAGAAACAAACTTAAAAAGCTAAGGTATGACGCCTACTTCCTGAGAAATCCTAATAGACAACAGCCTGCACAGACGTCTACAAAAAAGATTACATCTGAAGAATACAAGTGTTTCGAGAATGTTGACAATGTAACAATTGATGGGAGTATATTAGAAAAGCAAGACGAGGTTAGGTTTTCTGGGACTGATAATGGAATTGTCTCTATCTCTGAAACAGCACCATTTTCTTTGAGAAAATTAAGATATCACCTCCAGTTATATGATACATACAAAACGTCTACTTCTACAAATCGTAAGTTATTATCACTGCTGCTATTACTTAAACATACTTACTGATTTACTTATAGCAACAGCATCAGACTTATCAACCATTGATAAAGAATTACTAAGTATTCCTAAGACATTCAAAATCAATCCTAGGGATTTGCATTTTCGAAGCGGTGGTTATGCTTTTCAACACAGTCTGCAACGTGCAAAAGCTATCCCAGAAGGTCAAGAAGTACAAGCAGCGGAGGCAGTTCTCTCACAATACTCTCTAAAAATAGCTACAACTCTTGAAGGTGATATAGTCGCATACAATGCGTATCAAGAGCATAAGAATACATTAAGAAATTTTTATTACAGTTCTGCTCGCAATAGAAGTAAGAAGCGGTATGAAATGAGACAAGAAAAGACTTTTGATCGAACGTGCTCAGCTGAAAGGAGGTATGGCCAGCAACAACAACAACGGCAAGCACTACATATTATGTTCGTCGGTGATAGAGGCTATGGTATTGGCTCGTCCATTCGAGGACACGTTCGTCTAGGTGGTTCATGGAAGCCGAAGAAGCATAGTCTTTATACATCAGTATGTATAACCAATGAACATAACACGTCTCAAGTCTGTGTTTTTTGCTTTGAAAAAATAAGTCATCCATTGAGAATTGTAGAGAAGGATGGAAGAGAAAGTCTGAAAACGATCAATGGTACCTCTATATGCAGCAACAAGGCTTGTGTTCTTAATTTAGCAAAACAATCCCACAAACCAAGAGACTCTCTTTCAGCCCTAGCCATTGGTATCTCTGGTGCATCTAGACTGATCGGCAAAGGAACTCTTGATGTATTCAACCCGTATCTTTAACAAAAGCAATCAATTCTACATTGTACTCTTTTTTGCCGCTACTTTTCCTAAAACGAAACAGAGCTAGGCTTACCGCTGATGGCGTGTGTGTACCTTTTAGGGTAAGTTTTTAAATGTTTATTTAAAATATTAATTAACCCGCTCCTTCTATCTACATCCACATTTATTCATCCACTGCACTTTTAAACAAATTTTTAAGTTTTCATTTCAGTCAACTCAAACTCAAAATACTAACGTTTTTTGCGACTCATAGTGTCAATACCCTCTCAGTATTTTGCCACTATTCTTATGCGTGACCTGTTTTATTTTAATATCCATTTCGAACGATTTGATTCTCAAAAAATGTGCCAATCATTCCCAAACAAAGTGTATATCTTATACACGCAACAAATCCTCACTCTCCTTCACTTATTGTTCAAGATATAGATTGAAATGTATATATGATACGCTTATATGTACGCGCTCATATATATATCTGTAAATAGAGTCATAGGCATGAAGTGGGTGGTATGATGATATTAATTTTTTTATACAATTTCAATTTCAACATCTTCATTTTCATCATGTCCGCCTCTCACTTTGCTACAGATTTCTTCTGATGAGATGTCTTTACAATAGTCTTCTTCATCCTGTAATGCAAGTGCCAGTGCAATGTCATCATCCTCATCATCGTTTGTTTGATGGCAAGTGAGATTGACCTCTTGACTGATCAAGTCATCTTCATTCTCCGAAAAGCACTCCACTATCAGTTCTTGAAACCAAGCATCCAGGTATCGATCTGTTTGATCACGCATATCTTTAGCCTCAGTATTGCTCCGATCCAACGACATGCTCTCGATCTGTAACATCAACACACGAAAGGAATTAAGCAAATCAGCCGAGATTTCGCCTGTAGAAGGTGTTGATCGAATTTGTTCTAGAATGTGTGTTAGGTCATCAAACAGTTGATCGTTTTCTCGGGGTCGTTTTTTTCTCTGCTCTTCGTCATTTTCTATTGAGAGGCTTCGTTTGCGTATTGTGTTGGTGACTGAGGACATAATTAAGGTATATAAGCTCACTTGAAAACAAGGAGAGAAAGAGAGAAAAAAAAAGAAAGCGTAAAAATAGAGATAGAATGTCATATCAATAATGTAATGTAGGGTGTGGCTTATTTTTCTGTGCTATTTTATTGTTATTTTAACCATAATTTTATTTCTGATGATGTTCCAACAATGCTTTTTCAATTCGACCTTCATCATCATAGACCAATACGCCCTGTTTCCAGCCACCATGTTCTATACCAATTTTCTTGTTGAATTCGTATTCTCGAGCAATATCTTCTTCATCTCCCTTCCAGTCTCGGTAAAGTTGAAGGTTTTGACGGCCTATGAGACGAATACACTTGATACGCAAATCATTTGTAGACTACATCATACATTAGATTCAAAAGAGAAAGAAGGTGATAGACATTTACCCATTTCGGTAAGAGTTGTTTTGAAATTTCACCAAAATGACCGATACCATACTCCTTTATGCCCTGAATCAGCAATCGTCTCTCTGTCTCTGTCCATTTACGCTCTTGTTCCTCTACAACATCTTTAGGTGGTCTAAAGTATCTATCATACTTTTTTGATGAGTCATGATGCCTTTTTTTGTGGTATGAGGCTGCTCTTTACTCTTGATTCAAAGTGCCATCCTCGAAAATCATGTCTTTTGTCTGTGCAAATTCCTCACGGATACAAAACTTGAGTCGCATCTGCTTTACCCATTCTTGTCGCGTTTTAGTTTGATCGTCCAGCTCAGTTGAAATATCCATTGGTGTTGTATTTTCCATTGTGATGTGATTGCTTGTCATTTAAATAATTTTTTTTGAAAAAAAAAAAAGACGAAAAAATTCATTGTCGCGTCTTTATTTTTTTATGTTTTTCTGGATGATAATACGTGACGCTATTTAGAATTAAGGTGATTATCTTGCTTTGTATTATCTATATAGAGCCGAGAAGCGCTATGATAATGAGTCCATTTTTGAGAAATTTCATCCACCTTTCGATCAGTCTCACGGACAGACTAATAAGAATAAGCAATTGATATGTTCTCTCTATTTTTCTGTTTCTCTTACTTCAAGCTTCTGATTCAACTTTTGAAGTGAATGATTAAATTCACTCTAAATAACGTATAAGAGTTTTAAGAATCTAAGTCAAATAAATAGCTGCCGTTTTTCTATTTGGGATTTTACTATGTTGGTTATAATTCGCTTCAATAACTCTGCTTGCTGTTGCTCATGAGGTGTTTCCATGACTAGCCATAAAAAATTATAAAAAAAAAAAGAAGAAGAAAAGTTAATAAAGTTTGTCTAAAAAAAATGAAATGTACTTTTCTAGCCCCGACATTTTTTAAAGAAAATGCTTAACTCTGTTAAAAGCCAGATCAGACTTTCATTTTATGCTACCGATGTCAAAACTAAACAAACCATAAAGTACAAGAAGATGTTTGAAGGGAATTTGATATTCTGTCTTCAGTCAGTTTTGGTATATAGCAAGTTCTGATTCCTCTCTCAATCAGAATACAAGTTGTATCATGTTTGAACCTTGTAGCACGATTAAGCAACCTCATTCAAATTGGTGTGCGCACAAAGGTGCAGGCTTATAGTAACAAACAAACTCATCTTGTTCTTCTGAAAAGCCTATTGAATGATTGCACAATAATACATAGACTCATCTTGCCCATTCTATACTAAAACAAGGAATTCTTGCTCAAGATAATCGGACTCTCTTCACTTCACCCTACCCTTTTCTTTCTCTTAAAGAAAACCAGCTGTAAAAGCACAGTACATCGAAAATTCAGCACAAGAATAACTTGGTTGAAACATAGATTAGATCTCAGGGCTTCAGGTACTGATCAGGCGCTGTTGTGAATTAGAATTTAAATCTAGCGCACAAGCCAGATGAATACTTGTTTAGGATAGAGATGCATTTTGGCCGCCACAACTGCTGTTATTGAAATGTAACCATGCTGAGTTAAGACAAGATCACTAAAGTTGTTTGTGCAATCAACAAGCCCTAGAGCTAACAAAGCGTACATGAGTACCTTCAAGACCACCATACTTTATTGTTCAATTGAATAATAGTTACACGATATTTTTATGTATAGAATTGATCAAGGCTAAACCGTTATGGATGTAGCAATCGAAGGTATGATCCCAAAGTAAAAATAAGTAGAAAGAGTTTTGTTATATAGGTTTGTTTCTTTTTTAATCAATAATTCCATCATGCTGTTGAATCCTTCTTGTGCTTGATTTCACTTATAGTGAAAACGCCCTTTTCCTTGGATGGCTCAGTTAATCTATAACTTTCTGTAACAAACACTGATCTTGTACGCATATCATGATTTAAGGAGAATTTGAATTTGAGCACACATTCATTGTACTCCCCCCCCCTTACGAATGAGTTACTCATGGTTTTTTCGTTGACAGTTTTGCTGTCCTACTACCGAATCAACTATTATGAAATTATTTCTCAAAGACTCTGGATTGTTTCTTGAAAAATAATTAGTTTCCAGAGAAGAAAGATGTTTTACAAAGCAATTCAGACTGATCTAACTCAAAAGAATGGTTCTAGTCATCCTGTATAAACAAAATCTGAATCTCAAATAATTACGCTTGTAAAATGTACTGCCAAACCCCAATTACAACCTATGCCTTTATGATACAGTTGTTTTGTTTTCTTAAAAAAAAAAGAACCCCGATGGTCTTCTCCTTTTTTCTTTTTTGTTTCTGCTTAGCTTTTTTCGTATCACTTTCTTTAATTTTTAATTGGTAACAAGCTGCGATCTTGTTGCAATATATTTTGAGTTCATGAAGGAAGTCAACCTTCTTTTTAGTACTACTTTACAAAATGAAAAATAGAAAGACATTGGACAGACCCACTATCATAGCACAACTTCTTTATTCTTAAACGAAAAACACACTCTTTGGGTATCATTATTCCCACAAGCAAGAAATAGGGATTGCATCACATTCATCTCTCTTTTTTTTGCCTTGATCACGTTACACAGAATTCTCTACAGGATTTCTGTCTTTAATAAAAAAAAACTGACAGTAATATAAAAAGCCCAAGAAAAGAGAACACCACACTGTATTTCATCTCTTTTTTTTTCACTATCAACTTGTCTTCTTTCATCTAAATTAATTCATTTACCTGCCTTTCCTTTTATTGTCAAGAAAAAAATGGTCCATCTTTTTACTCAAATGCGTACCTTGTTTCTTTTAAGCATTCCAATCATGGGATTGGTCAATGCAGCATCTACTTCTGACACGCTCCCCTCAAGTAGTTTATCTGATATCCTTGCTGGTCAAAACTTGGATTCAGGAGCTGGCTCTTTCAACTCGTTGGTTAGATTACTTGATGATGCAGCTCAGAACAATCACAACAGTACTCAGAGAGATGCCATGAACAAGCTCAAATCATTGATACAACAGAACAACGGGTCACAGTCTGGTCTTGATATTGACATGTCTGCTCAATTGAAGAGTTGGTTTAGTTCTTATGGCAGTCTTTCTGGATTTAAAGACTTTGATCAATTTGAGGACCTGGTTGAACAATACGCCAGTCCTGATGCTTCTTTGCCAAGAAGAGACTCTACAGTCTCTGCTGCTACTCAGGAACAACTCAGAGTCTTAAAAAAACATGCTATGATTGCTTCTGGAGCCTATTGTATAGCAAGAATTCCTACTTGGTCATGCACTCTTTGTAGACAGGCGGTTTCTGATGGCAAGATTGTCAAGGTCTTCAAAACTCCCTTAACAGATACCAATGGCTTTGTAATGACGAGTGCTGCTGACCAGACAATATACTTATCCTTCCGTGGTAGTGTCTCAAGCCAGAATTGGGTTACGGTAAATCTTGATCATCAGCCAAAACTCTCATTGTCGATCACTGTACTCATATGTTTCCTTTTATTTCTAGAACTTCAATTACCGCTTTACAAGCTTTGATAATGTTAAAGGAGCAAGAGCTCATTCAGGTAAATTGTGTTGACTAGTCATAACTGCCATAGTCCTCATATCATCGTTTCTTTTTCTTTCTTTCTTTCTTTCTCTCTCTCTTTTCCGAAAAGGCTTTTATAGCGCTGTTAAGGATTCCTCTAGAACTTACCTTCCTGTCATCAAGTCATTGTTGGACGCTAATCCTAAATATAAAGTTGTGGTTACTGGGTAATAACTCCATACATTTCATAATAGCACAGATTGTTGATCGTCTCTAATTATATTATAAAACGTTATAGCCATTCTCTTGGTGGTGCTTTAGCTTTACTTGCTGGAATTGATCTTCTCGGAAAAGAAAGTAGAATCACTTCTAGTAATCTAAAGATCTATACTTATGGCGGACCTCGTGTTGGCGATAGTAACTTTGTTGATTATGTCGCAAAGAGCAATGTACCTGTCTTGCGCTCTGTCAATGGGTTAGATCCTATTCCTCAAGCACCTCCTCGTGTCAATGGATACGTTCATGCTGGCGTAGAAGCTTGGAGACGATCCACCGGCGCAGTTGGTAATAATTCATAGAAACAACACCTTTCTTTTTTTGCGTATTCAATTTCCTTTCATTTTATTGTAGTCGTTTGTAACACACAAAGTGAATCTAACCTGTGCTCTAACACTGTTGCAGCAATTGCAAACAATATTGCTGATCATTTAAGGTAAAATAGACTAACACTAAGATGTATTTTCTGTAATGCTAAAAAAATCTTTTCTCTCTTTCATTTTACTAATTTTGCCTATCCGAAATGCACCTATAGATATGAAGGCCTTCAAATGGGTGTTTGTGTATAAAAGTTGACACTTGAGATAAAAAATAAAAATAAAGCTGTGCTTTAAATTTTCATCAATGCATTCTTTCTTAATACGAATGATTACGATTCACTATAAGCAATTCTTTTTCTCAGTATATTCAGGATAGACATTCTCATTTAAGCTTGTCTATTTACCTTTTGTTAGACTTTCAGAGCTTCAGAGCTTTCCATTTTGATTGACCCTAAAAAGTAAGTCTATTCTGTTGAATTTTTTTCTGCCTGTCAAGTACACACACACTCTCTCTCTTTCACTGAAACCAATCAGTTTTAAACTGCGATCGAAGTTTTTTTTTTTCTTTCACAGTTTCCCTTTCGCGTGCTTTCCTTTCGTTTTAACTCTTTAGTCTATCCACCTTTTACTTTAAAGATTATGTCGCTTGGAAGACCCCGATTTTTTACAACCAATAAAAGAGGTAGTGAAATGAAATAATCCCCAAAAAGAAGAAGAAAAACAAAAGTTTAACTGAGTCGAGATGAGCTTAATATATAATAACCTTTTTTTTAAAAAAAAAACCCCCCTTACTTTCTTTCAGGCGAGAACTACGAGCTCAAAGCTGAACTGAACAGCGAATACCGTCACCATCGTAAGGATGCTGTCAAGAAGGTCATTGCCAACATGACAGTAGGCAAAGATGTCAGCGGCCTGTTTCCAGATGTTTTGAAGAATATGCAGACTGAAGATCTGGAACTGAAAAAACTCGTCTATCTCTATCTCATGAATTATGCAAAGACGCAGCCCGAGCTTGTTATTTTAGCTGTCAATACTTTTGTAAAAGATTCAGACGACCCAAATCCATTAATAAGAGCTTTGGCCATTCGAACCATGGGTTGTTTGCGAGTGGACAAGATTATTGATTATCTGACTGAGCCTTTACGCAAATGCCTCAAGGTAAATAAGCAAAAGAAAAAGTAGCAACAGACAACGTTATACTTATGGTCTATCTTACAGGACGAGAACCCATATGTAAGAAAGACAGCAGCTGTTTGTGTTGCGAAATTATACGATTTGAATTCGGAATTAGCTATGGAGCAAGATTTTGTGAACACTGTCAAAGATATGGTGTCTGATGTAAATCCTATGGTTGTTGCTAACGCCGTCATTGCATTGACGGATATCAACGAAACTTGTCCTCAGCATAATATCTTCGAGATCAACAACAATATTGCCAACAAGTTATTGCATGCCTTGAACGAATGTACCGAGTAAGAGAGAGATCATGTATATATATATATAGCTTGCAATTTACTTAACATGTAAGATAGGTGGGGTCAAATCGCTATTTTGACAGCTATTGCCGAGTACAAAGTCTCTGATAGTAAAGAAGCTGAAAGCATTTGTGACCGAGTTATACCCCGATTGCAGCATGCAAATGGTGCAGTTGTTTTATCTGCCATCAAGGTAACATATATATATATATACCAGTATACGAAAACTTTAACTAAAAAAAACAATCGAATTTGAACAAAAAGGTTTTGATGATCAATATGAATTATGTAAAGGAAGAAGCACTTATTAAATCAATGTGCAGAAAAATGGCACCTCCTTTGGGTAATATCTTGAAATCGCATATGTGTGTATGTAACTGTATGCTCATGTTTCTGTCTGTCCATAGTTACACTTTTATCAAGTCCTCCTGAAGTACAATACATTGCATTACGTAACATCAGTTTGATTCTTCAAAAGCGTCCTGAGGTTTTGAGCAATGAGATTCGCGTTTTCTTTTGCAAATACAACGATCCCCCTTACGTCAAATTGGAGAAATTAGAGATTATGATCAAGTTATGTAATGATCGTAATGTGGATCAGCTGCTAAGTGAATTGAGAGAGTAAGTTGATAATTGTGATTGTGTTATAGAATACTGATAATTTTTTTATTTTATTTTTTTCAAAAAAAAAAACATAAAGATATGCTAATGAAGTGGATGTGGATTTTGTGCGTAAATCTGTTCATGCCATTGGTCGTTGTGCTATCAAGATTGATGAAGCCGCAGAACGCTGTATAAATGTCTTGTTAGACTTGATTAATACGGGTGTTAGCTACGTTGTTCAAGAGGCTATTGTTGTCATTAAGGTAACATTTCTATTAAAAAAAGAGGATGAAGTAAAGATTGGTTTTACTAACTCATGTTGAAATTAAAAGGACATATTCCGTAAATACCCTCGCAAGTATGAAGGTATCATTCCCACTCTTTGTGAAAATTTGGAAGCTTTAGATGAGCCTGAAGCTAAGGGCTCCTTGATTTGGATTATTGGTGAATATGCTGAGCGAATTGATAATGCGGATGATCTGATCAACATCTTTCTGGATAATTTCAAGGAAGAGAATGCTCAGGTACGCTTCCTCAATCAAATGGATTTTTTTTTAGCTAATTGTTTTGTCTATCTATTCAGGTTCAACTTCAATTACTTACTGCAACAGTCAAATTGTTCTTGAAGAAGCCTAATGAAAACCAGGATCTTGTACAACGCATTCTTCAGACAGCAACAACAGAATGTGACAATGCAGATATTCGTGATAGAGCCTATGTCTATTGGCGTTTGCTTTCTACTGATCCTCAAGCAGCAAAGGTAAGGAAAATAAAGAAGAGGAAAACAATTCAAATTCAATCTTTGTATTTAGGCTGTCGTTCTTTCCGAAAAACCTCCTATTGCTGGTGAAAGCGAAGGACTTTCAGCTGGCTTGCTTGAAACTCTATTATATGACATTGGTACACTAGCCTCCGTCTATCATAAACCTGCAGAGACATTCATTGCTGGCAAGAAATTTGGTGCTGATAGCGTCAACAAGACAATGCCAGAGTAAGTCTAAGAAAAAGTTATCCTTTGGCATAACTAACGTTTTTTTCTTCTGTGATAGTCATCATGAAGATGAAGATGTCAATGCTCCCCCACCTCAAATACAAGCTGCTATCAAAAGTAATGATATCGGTAACTTGCTTGACTTGGATTGGGATGAGCCTGCAGCAGAAACATCTGGATCTCCTATTCTAAATGAAAACGCCGGAAGCGGTTCCTTTAGCGATTTGCTTTCCATTGGCTCAGAAGCACAAGCCAATCCATCTACTAGACCAACAAACACAAGTAACAACAACATTAATGATGTCATGAACTTACTCAACTTAAATTCTTCTTCTGGAGCTCAGAGCTTCACATCACCTCAACTACAACAATCATCTGTTCAATCAAACCAATTTACCAACGACTTGTTTGGTGATCTATCTGTTACACCAACACAACAACCACAGCCACAACCACAACCACAACCACAACCACAACCACAACAACCACAAGCCAAAGATCCTTTTGCTGATCTTTTCTAGATACTAGAATAGTGAGAGAGACACGCTATAATAAAACATGTATGCAACATTGCCTAAATGATGTATTGTGAAATTATCTACTTGAGCTCTAGTCTTTTTTTTTGCGACACTATTAGTAGAAGAAAAAAAAATAAACAAAGCTTTATTGAGTCAAAGAATACGCTCTACAATTTTCAACAGTAACGTATAAAATTCCATAGGGATGACTGACACGACAGGTAGAGATGACGATAAGTTATCTAGAGTGAATGTGATATTTATACATCTTTCTACGTATTCATTATAGCGATTTCAGCAACAAATAAACGCCAAATCTAAATGACCAGATAGCCTTCAATCGAGAAGCAATCATAAAAATCGAAAAGGGTAATGAGGCAGTAGTGATTCAATGTTGTCAATCCAGACAATAGGAAAAGCTCAACCTAAATTATACAAAAAAAATCCACTCAAAAGATGGAATCAATATCAATACTAGTCTAGTGGCATTTGAAAAATAGATTATCTGTGTTTGGCAATCACTTCAGTGATACATTTATCTCCCTTCTTGTTGGAAAGCGTAATGTCTTCAAGAAGAAACAAGCAATCGACATCTTTACGAAAGCGGGAAAAGTGTGTGTGTGTGTGCGTTTTTTGGAAGCTCATTGATTGGGTCTTCGCATGCATAAAAAACATAGCGGTAGAAATTGGAAACTTTATTTAGAGGATCTACGTACGATTGGATTGTTTAACAAATAAAGCGAGATAGTATTGATACCGTTTCTTTTTAAGCATTCTATGTAATTTTTCGGCTGCTGCATGTAAGTTTTTTTTAAAAGATATAGGATTAGCTTACAATGCAGACTTAAGCTTTATATTTTACGATAAAGTCAACAGTGTAAAAAAAAAAAAAAAAAAAAAAAAAAAAAAAAAAAACTTTTTATTAAACTGTTCAAGGCATCTGTATTCGATATAGTAATTACTCATCATTGCAAATAGAAAAAAGGGTTGAGCAATGACTAGAATAAAACAAAAACTCAAGAAGAGTACATGCAAGGAAATGACAACTACTATGTCTTTATAACTTACCAGGACTTTATTTGGCTGATCATTGCTGATCTTGCTGAACAAGGGGGGGGGGGCACTTCAATGAGGCATCGATCATGAGGATTTGTTGATTACTTGAATAACAAAAAAATTAGCGGTAATGAATTTGATATGCTACTGCTTAAAGAAATCTTTGATATGACTGGATAGATGTGCATCACAGGACAGACTGCATGAGTTGGCCTAAAAAGAAAATCATTTTTTTTCTAAATAACATACTGCTGGCATGTTCGGCATAAAAAAAAACAATATAGCTGGTATCATTTGATATATGAGCGCAAAGTTGTCATAAAGAAACTGATATTGGTATAACAGAGAGAACCCGCCTATGGTTGAAGCGAATAGCTAAAGATCACATAAAACATAAGGCATTCTTATTTTTTCTGACTATGTAGGATGTATGACCTATAGGACATTATCTAAGCTACTTGTTCTTGATTTAATTTATGTTTAGGTAAGCCGGAACAATTGCAATTTTGATGATGAAAGAAGGAATTGAGAGAGATGCCGGTTAAGACGGCCGTAAAGAATCTCCAGTCTGTCTCTTTAAGAGTACATCTTAGAGCCAAAATAAGGTTTGAATTAACAAAGATTACTTGATGAACAATTGCAATTATACTATCGTCTCTTCTTGTTTCTTTGTCAGAAATTTGTGGATTGTTGTCTTTGCTGTTGTGAAGGGGGTTAAAAAGACCCTTTGTACAAACTATGAAATCTTGTATACAAACATATTTCAAAGGCCATAACAAGGAAGCAAATCTTCTTTTCTGTTCTTATTCACTTCCCCTTTTTTTTTTTCAATGCACATTTTGGAAAATGCTTTTATCCTTGAGTGTAGCATTAAGTCTTCTCCTAGATTTCCTGTTTCTAGGTAACAAATTCTCCACTCTTTTTTTTGTTATTATTTTGTGTTTTAACACCCCTTAGATCTTCACTACATTTTTTCTGGGTTTTTTGTTGCTTTTTTTTTTTTAAAAACAAGATGTTTGATCATACAGACCGAAAAGGGAAAGAGGCAAATGTCAGAAAAACAGAAAGGATTTGATTACTATATAAATAATGCATTTGGAACTATCTTTATTCTTGTCGTCCATTCTTTTTTACCTGTTTGATCTTCCTTTCTCTGTCTCCTCAGTCTTGCAAAATCACATCTTACCCTTTTTACTATACAAAATGAAGTATTCATTATCTAACGTGCTCACAACTGGCCTCATGGTGTTTCTTATGGCAAATAGTTGTATATCTGCTCAAAACGTGATTCAAAACTGTAAACCTGGATATGTTGCTCTTACTTTTGATGACGGACCCAATATTCATACACCCCATATGCTTGATATCTTAAAGAGAGAAGGTGTACCAGTAACATTCTTTGTGAATGGTAAAAATTTTCTGTAAGTATTTATACGCTGGACAGTTCCTTGGCTTACACCTTGCAATGTTAGTTCATTGGATGATACAGAGGCACAAGGCATCTTAAAGTCAGCCTATAATGATGGACATCAAATTGCAAGCCATACTTGGTCTCATAAAGATCTTACTACACTACGTGGTAGAGAATTTGACTCTGAAGTTACATCATTGGAAAACGCCATTAATTCTGCCATTGGTGTGAAGTAAGTTTGATTGATGTCTTTGTTTACCTATCCATCATTTAACACTATTTTTTTTTCAAATTAGACCTGCTTGTACGTACATCAAACAAAAGAAGAGGTCAAATAATATTGCACTTGCTAATTTGCCTTGCCTGTTACTTTCTTTTTTTCATTTAGTTATTAGACCACCATATGGCTCAACAGACGATAGAGTGGAGAGAAGACTTGCGAATATGGGTTATACAGTAGCTTTATGGTCAACGGATACCTTTGATTATGTGTCACACAATTTGGCAGAAGAAATGAAGAACATTGAAGATTCTTATAAAGACGGTGTAACTGGTGAAGGTCCTATTGTTTTAAGTCATGATGTAAGCAGTGTTTCCTTCTATTATAAAAGAAAAAGCTAATTGATGTTTTATTCATATGATGCTTAGGTGCATTATCAAACAGCGTATGAATTAGCTGAAGAAATGATCAAGACCTTCAGAAGCAAAGGTTTCCAGTTTGCAACTGTCGCTCAATGTGCAGATTCACCAGCTTATAAATAGTACTTTATGATATAAAAAGAGCTTTAATAAATAGATTTAATGTGTTATTTATTCAATAATGAATTTGCAGTCTTGATTCTTTTTTTTTGGCTTTCAAACGGTCAAGCAACAGCACTTTAACAGAGTTTCAGCGTATTGTATTTTATAAAAAGATCAAAATCTTTGATTCTATGAATGGCCTATGATACTACAAAATGAAATTCATTAGCAAGCTGTTTATTCTTTTGAAAAAAAATTCATTCCTGAGTGAGCTATCCATCTCAAGATGTTCTCAACAGATGTACTCTATCCCCCCTTCTTTCATCAAGACTTGGTGCAAAGAAATGAAAAAAAGAAAAAGAAAATAAAGTTTTAGGGCAACAACTTCCAAAACCGCTTGCATGGAAGGTATCGATTCATGCAAGTATGCTGTGACTACATCCGGAAATAACCTTTCGCTTACGCAGTTTTTCTGAGATTTACCCTAACAACAAACGATCCGAGCCCTAAAGTATCTCCTAAACATAACGATTTTTTAGCCACCTCATACAGGGGGGGGGGGGGGGGAGGGCTGTGTTTCTTATAAAGAAAAAGAGGGAGGGATTGAATTTGCTATTGAGTCTTTGAGTTCAAGGAATTAATTGAAGCACTTTAAAAATTCTCTCAATATACCATTGGCTTTGATTTCTTTTATTCCCCATATGAATTCTTAATTGGTTTTATCAAAGATTGAATTCAAAAGTACTCCTATCATAGTACATTGGACTTAACAAAGTATACATTGCAGTATATGTATGAGTGAGAATGAGCTCTTCTACTGTTACAGTCTGGATTCGATAGATGCTGTGCATCATGCATGCATGTTAACGTAGTATAGCAACTGCATCCGGCTTCAATAGCTCTAAATAAAACATGTTGGCTGTCTTCTCAAATTAATGTATAAAAAAGCAATAAAAAACCAGTTAGTTCTCAAGTGTTCATCTAACGAGTTGTTTCTTCACTAAACATGCACCCCTTGAATATGTAGCAATGAAAGCTTCAAAAAGAAAAATATCTTGCATTCAATTTTTTTTCTTTTGAAAGACATTATCCTCTCTAATAAAACTTGTCTTCGAACATTAACATGTTTGATTTTCTATCAAGAATTAGATCAAATCATAAATTATTGCAATCTAACTAAACTATAAACCTTTATTATATGACTTAAAAATCAGTACATCATATAGTCACCATGCCCCCTTCTTTCTAGTCATTCATTCAAGTACCTACTGCATGTCAGTTTGAGATGCTGATTTTGTAAAGAAAAGGATGTACAAGGTGTAAACACTTATTTCAAGACCAAATGAAACGAAATTTGCTTCAATTGCAACACAAGTGTGTTTGTTAAAAGCAAGTATTTAGTGTTTGTTGCAAAAGACAAAGATATGCAATCCTATGGATTTTGAAAGGCCAGAGCTTCAAAAATGATGTTGCTTCAGGTGGACTAGCCAACATTTTTTTAAGAAACAGTCTACTAAGTTGTGCAAGAACATCTCGCCTATGTCAAAGTGAAAAAATAGAATGCCTATTTTTGAAACAAATTTCGTTTAGCAATGTTGCTTACAAAGCACATTCTTTTAATTCACACAAAGGAAAAAAGACTCAACTGCCTAGTAAGCCTTTTTCGTGTAGCAAGTAGAATAGAATTTGCCCATCTCATTTTCTAATAATTGATCTTGCAACCATAATTGCGAAGGTCTCTAAATAGATTGAAATTGCCACACACTAGTCTTTGAGAACATAAGAGCAAAATTGTATTTGACTTGATGAATAAAGTCGACTACAAGACCATACGAAGGCAGATTTTCCATATTAAGATGAAACAAAATCGTACGAGTAGCTCTCTAAAAAAAACCGTATGACACTGATTTTTCAAATTTGTAAAGAACGCTCTGAAAATAACTTGAAATCAAACTTACTATATACCCCCCTTTCTTCGTTTTAGTTTGTTTAATAACAATACAAAGAAGAAGAAAATCAATATCCACAAGGAATGAACAACTTTCTAGAAGAATTCAAACTGAAAGATGTTCTACAGGAACCTGGTCTGTTGAATTTGTTTGAGAATTATCTGATCAAGAAAGACAAACAAAGAAATTTGCTTTTTGTTGAAGCCATCAATCAACTTCGACATGAAGAAGACTGTTCAAAGGAAATAGAAGATACATTATTTAGGTAGCCACAAGATCGAATTAAGCTTTTATATATATATATATATATATAAAATGTTCTTATTAGGAAATACCATTCTTTGTCAAGATAGAATTTACACATCATTTATAAAACAAGGGGCTTTCTTACAATTAGACATAACAACGCAGCAATCTGTCGAATCAAATGTTAGATTGTCTCGATGGGCAGCCTTAGATCAAGAAGAAGCTTTAGATATTTTACATGAAGCAGAACAAGAAGTATTATTTTTGCTTGTATGCTGGTTATGTTAGAATTGATCAAATGCTAACAAGAATGAATACATACTGATTATAATGTGTTTTATGAAAAACAGTCAGAAGAACTAGACCAGTTTTTGTCAGTGCCACATACATTGGAAACGTGAGATTCTTTTCCTAGAATAGACACCTTGCTTGATTTTTCTTTGTTTCATTTTGACAGTTTTATTTCTCACAAAAATGTTATAGTTTTAGAAGGCTTAGAACAAACAATAAACTCACAAATTCCTTGCAAAAACGCATTCTTATTATTGGAGGCGGGTTTGCTGTAAGTCTAAAGTAAGTTTTGAACAATTGAAACAGCAATAACAAAAAAACATTAGGGTTTCACGGTGGCATCTCTACTTGACCCTATGCCCTTATTTCATGTTACTCTGATCGATACCAAAGGTAGACTTGATTCTGCAGGATTTCATAGCATATGTTAATCATTCAGCATTAGACTCATTTGAGTACACACCTCAGATACTTTCAAAAATAACTCATCCTGAGAAATCAGGCTCACTTCGATTCCCTCATAGCTCTCATGTGAAGAATGGAAGAGTTATCATCGGTTATGCAAAAGATATTTGTCATGATGCTAAATGTGTAAAAGTGAATTCAGAAGAGGTAATGCAGTTCTTTACAGAGAAAAGAAAAAAGAAATATAGGTGTATGGCCTATCCCTCTTTATTTTAATCAGCACATTTATCACACACACGCACGCACCTTCCTCTCTCTATATGTGCTTTTTCTTCTCATGTTGATTGACCTCTTTATCATTGTTTCAGATTCAGTTTGATTATTTAGTCATCGCAACAGGGAGCTCATATACAGGCCAATTAAAGTCCACTGATCACTCTTCCATTTATCGAGCAACAGGACTGAAAAAAGTAGCAGATAATATTAAAAATGCAACCAATATACTTATCGTAGGTAGGACTAGTTCAAGAAAGATTTAAAACTCGATATTCACAGCTATTCATTTTAGGCTCAGATCTTGTAGGCTGTGAGCTTGCAGCGTCTATTGCTCAGCAGGAACACCACCCAAAGAAAAATATTCTTCTTGTTGAATCACAAGACAGAATTATACCTCGCTCTAGCGAGAAACAGAGAAAGAAAGCAATGGACTTTTTAACAAGCTTAGGTGTCGCTATTATTTTGAACGAACGTATCACATTAGTTGGCATGGATGAGGTGGATATATACTATGGATCTAGTGGGCGAGTATACTCTAGCCGGGAATATACAATACTTGTGGCAACAGGTGTCAAGGTTAATTCGAGCTTTATGAAAGATAGCACAAACAAACCTTCATTAGAAACATGTGTTGACCATTATGGTCTTATACGAGTTCGTCCTACACTTCAGGTTGCTCATTGGAAATACAATCATATTTTTGCTGGTGGAGATGTAACTAATGTTGTGGAAGAGAAAACTGCTTATGCTGCCACCATTGCTGGTGTATGTATTGCTCGAAACATCTGCAGAATTGAAAAAGGAAAAGAGCCTATAGAACAAGGTCATAAAGGATTGTTAGCGCCACCCTCAAAAGCACTTCATGGTATCAAATCTCAAGGCGGGATTGGCAAAAGTAAGAAAGTTTGAATGCACCAAGAAAAAAAAATGTCTTCTTACACTTGAGTTTTTATTGTTAGAGCCACTTTCCTTTCTTGAGCGAAAGTTGTCATTTCTCAATCCAACATGGCAAATACTGAAATACTTTGATGAGCAACAGTTTTTTGAACTTGTACAAAAGACCAGTCGAAAATCGGGCCTTATTGGACGCACTCCCAAAACAATGCAATTGCCAAAACAACCCATTGGCACTTTAAGAGCTAGTTTATCTGATCCTATTGTGGGTACTGACTATAACAACAGTCAAATCGGTTCTTTGTTTAATGATGTGATGGATGGTGATACTGAGAGCAATCACAATTAAGAAATTGATTAAACAAATAAAAAAACGTGTGTTATGAAACCTTACTGTTTGCATTGGTGTGTAATTATTTTACTTTTTTTTTATTATTTTTCTGTATGTAGATGCATATTTCAATAAATAAACTTAGTAATCCATTCTTTCTTCAGGGTATTCTCGCTCTCCTCGGTCTCTATCACGATCTCTATCTCCTCGGTCTCTTTCTCTATCGCGGTCTCTTTCTCGGTCTCTGCCACGATCTCTGTCTCGAGCTCTTCTGTCATCATCATCGTGTCGAACATCTTCTCGGCGCTTTTCTCTGACATCTAAACGTTGACCTTCATATAGCTCTCTACGCAACTGACGTGAAGGATGTTTCAAATGCATAAAGTTACAAAAGCCGCCACGATTACATTCTGAAATTTCGTGTTGTCTACAACAAGCTTCTCGGAAATCAGTTACTGGTGATAACTCTGCATATATAGGACGACCTATAAAACACGACATATAAGACACGCATAAATTCAAATAAATAATCATTTGCCATTTTCTTACCTGCGTAGAATCGATTGTTTAAGCTGGTTACTGCATTGCCTGCTGATTCTTCTAGACGGAACTGACAATAGACATTGCCTACTAAATGATCGCCTACATTATCACACACTACCATCTCTTCAACTTCGCCAAATTTTGCAAGTTCCATAAACACATCTTCATAAAACAAGTCGAAATCGGTTTGAAGTTGGTTTTCGTTCATGTGATTGGTAGGATCATGTGCAGGATTTTTGTACATGTTGGCCACTAACAATGTTTGAGAGAAAGTAGGCTTGACATGCTTTCTTGAGCAACGGTCACCATGTCTACAAGCACCAATCTGGAATAGAGTAAAAAAAAAAAGTCAATATCGCGTTTGTTTTGCTTGCAAGTAAAACTTACCTTGAAATAAAAGGAACAGTTGACTCTAATTTATGCAAACAATAGATAGTATGAGTCAATTGAGAAACAAAAAGAAGCAGCTACTCAAGCAGAGCTTCACTTACTTGTCCTTTTCAGTACCGTAAATACTAGCAAGGTATTCAGCCATTCTTTTTTTTTGTATGCGAACAAAAGTCTAAAAAGAAAAAAAAATGGGAAATCGCGCAGTGAAACAAGTTATTTATATAAGCCACAATAGGATGACGTAGGGAGCAAATGTATACATTTGATTCGCCACACAGAGAAAACCTCTAATAAAATTGAATCTCAGTAATTGGCGTTTTTGAGTCTGAAAATGTTATGCAAAGTAGGTACAGTCAAACCTATCAAAAAATGGCTGAAACTCAAAAATGAATAGCCAAAGTTGAAAATTGATTGGCCCAAATGGAAAAATGATTTGTCCTTTAGGCTGTAGACAAATGTCCATAAGTGCTAAATTGACTTGGCGTAAAAGCAACGACTTATTTGTGCTTTTATAAACTAAAACCAATGAATACCTTTTTTTTTTTACGAAGGCAGACTTGACAACCTCTACAACGAGCGAGGACAGAAAGTCTATGATCCCATAGAAGGCATCTTGACTGATGCCAGCGATCTTAACATTATTCTCGAGAACATTACCAGCAGAGAAAAGTATTTGAGTGCTAAGCGTTCCGAAAAATCTCGTGAGCCAACTTCAACAAAGAAGCAGTCGAAGCATGAATAATTGAGAAAAGCCACCTCTTACAAGAACTACAATGATTTAACAAGAGAAACTTTTGTTGATCGCATGCTTGAGTAGTCAGTGGAGCGAGGTGTTGTAAGTAGAATTGTGAAAGACTTGAATATCAATTACCGTACGGCCTTGAGGTGGTGGTACCTTAAAATGAAACCGAGAAAGTTGCTTATAAGAGGTCAGAACAGAACGCTGGACGGAAAAGCTTCTTTACGACTGCATATAATGCGCACATTTATGAGCTTATCGACAACGATCCACAGTTAGTATCGGATGACATTATTGATAGCTTAACGAAGAACTTTGAACAACCATTTGAGAAACACAATGTTAATAACAATCATGAAGCCCGTTTTTGAGGCTGAAGTGAGAAATTCAGCAGAAAATCTGCAAACTATATATGAATGGTTCATGAAATGGAAAGACTCTGGTCTAGATTATTCAGAAAACTGTGTTTTTATTGATGAAGCCGGTTTGCATATTAACGTGAGAAACAACTGGGCTAGATCAAAGTCGGGAAGTATTGCTGTAGTAAAGCAGCCAAAAACTAGATCGCCCTCTCACACTGTTATCGGTGCCATACATTCATCTGCTGTGATTCCTATGGTTATGAAAAGCCTCCTCCAAGAAAAGAGACAGAGGCTGCTAAGAAAAAAAAAGAAAATCCAGCACTGGAAAGAAAAGAACTGCAGCTGAAGTCGACAGATTTGACCCTTCAACAGAGGAAGATGACATGAGCAACAAACCTGTAGCCAAAGGCACTACAACTGCTCATTTTGTTAAGTTTATCGACGAGCTTCTTGATATAATGGATATCGATAAGAGCATGAAAGGACATTACTTAGTCCTTGACAATGCATCGATTCATAAGTCTAAGCCCATAGTTCGCAAAATCGAAAGCAGAGGCTATAGGGTTATGTACTTGCCACCTTATTCACCTGAATTGAACATGATTGAGCAATTTTGGGCTATTGCTAAAGGCAAAATGAAGCGTGACAGATTGATGACAGAGGAGAATTTATCTAGCAGAATTGCCGACGCATGCAATGATGTGCTTATTAGCAATCTTTATGGTTTCTGTAGTCAATCCAAGCGTCAGATCATCGACTGTTTCAACAAAGCATCATTTCAGGCTTTGTCAGTTTCTTTCAATAAATTCGTATTGTCATACACCAATTGTGCAATGACATTTTTTAGGTCAAGTCAATTTAGCACTTATGGACATTTGTCTACAGCCTAAAGGACAAATCATTTTTCCATTTGGGCCAATCAATTTTCAACTTTGGCTATTCATTTTTGATTTTCCGCCATTTGGTTGTAAATGAGTATAGGATGCCTATTCTAGTTTTGGCTCTGTAAACTTTGTACGCCAAAGCAATGAATAGCTCTGTGTTTCTTTTCATTCCTTTATCCACCTGCCATTCTGTTGCTATTTTTCTTTATGATCAAAAAGCATTTTGGTCAGCCTATGTGCTCTGTACAATGCAAGAGAAAGAGGATACGGCATATTGTATAAAAAAGAGACAACAGACGTTACGCAAAAAGGAACGCGCTTCAACAAGCAATCTACCACGATGGTTGGAGTCGGTCGTCTCGGTATATTCCAAAAAAGAAAGAAAAGAGAGCAAAAACAGACAACAATAGAAGCGATTTTTTTTTGATTTGCTGAAAGATATAGACTCTATATCAGTCTGAAATTGTATAAATATAAACAGTACCTCTTCTTATACTTTCTTCCCTCTCTTGCCCTCCATTTATTAATTTTCTTTCTCTCTCTCTCTCTCTCTCTCTCTCTCTCTCTCTCTCTCTCTCTCTCTCTCTCTCTCTCTTTTCTTCCACTGTAACATGAAGTTGACAATTTCAGCTCTTGCTTTTCTCGGCCTTTCTCAAGTCTGCAGTGCAGAATCTTACTTTGATGTTGACTTCCGTGTACCTCTTGAAGGCATTGCGTCTTATTCTTTCTGTACAACCATTGTTGGCTGTACCTATATGTGTGCATCAATGAGTTCTGAAGGCTCAATTACCTACTCTTATCCTACCGATTTCGGCCACTGCAGACTTCCAAGTGGAGGACCGTTTCCTACTGTTGCTGGCTTTTTTGATAGCTCTAATTCTAATAGCCTTGGTTACATGATGTTTACTGGCGACTCCAAACATTATGATTGTACTGCTTATAAGGAAACTAATGAAGGCGCACTTTACCGCTGCAGCTTGCCTTCGCTTTTCGATACTACCACTACTAGTACCACTACTACTACTGCTACTTCCTCTGCTACTTCCTCTACTGCTACTTCCTCTACTGCTACTACCACCGCTCTTCCTGTACCCGCATGCTCTAACAAGGACACCATTTTTGCCAAAAAGAGAGGCAACGGCTACAATGGCGACTGCTGTAAGACAGAGGCTGACTGCATGGATGAGTGCATCAAGGGCAAGTGTAACGGACCCAAGAAAAGCACTGCCACTATTAAGAAGTCTACTACCACTACTGCTACTACAAAGAAGCCTAGTACCACCACTACCATCAAGAAGTCTACCACCGTCACTAAAAAGTCTACACAAACTCCTGCTGCTTGCAAGTCTGGCTACCTTGGCAAGAAAAAGGGCAACGGACTAAAGGGAGCATGTTGTACTACCAGCTGGGACTGCAAAGAAGAATGCATCAAGGGATCATGCAATTAGATACAGAACAAACCAGAATAACCATAAGTCTGTCAAGTATACCTTCGATTGCTTTAGATCCCTTCACTGTTCGTTTTCCTTTTTGTTGTGTATCATATTTATTTTATACCTTACATATAGAAAACCAACGCTGTTGTAATCAAAAAGTAATTGAGAATAAGTAAACAACGATAGTGATATAAACATATGTACAAATAAACCTTCTTCTTTTTTATTGCAGTAGCACAAATATGAAAACAAGGAAATAGAAAGTAAGATTACACTCAATCTTGTCAGAAGAAAAAAAAACAAATGAGAGAAGAGAAAGAAGAAGCGTTTTTTGCGGAAGGCAAACGTATTGCAACAGATGAGGCATAGCTCCTGCGTGGATGAGAGTATTTATCGCATTCAATGCAACTACAACAGAAGCAACACACCCTTTCTACACCCAGCACATCTCTTCTCTGCCAGATAAACAAGTGCTGTGGATGGTAGTAATCTAAGCAATGATACGTCAGACAGTCGTAAGTAGATTGTTCTTTATCAAAAGAGATCAATATGACATAGAAAGTGCAACTGATAGCTTAATCGATTTAAGAGAAAATAAAAAGAGGCAATGAAAAAAAAAAAGGTTAGTACAAGGTGTTTATGTCAGGATTCCTGATCGCGTTTTGTCAAGCCTACAATTTAGTCCAAGGTGACCAAAATCTTGAGAGAATTGGGCACTGATCGTTGTCCTACCATCTCTGTCTGCCTGCTAAATTCGACAATGGTTCGAATCAATGTAACTTGAAAAGGTGGCTGATACAACTGAGACAGGATAGAAGGTCAAGACACATAGGCATTTTTTCTCTTTTACCATTATCGTTTATGCTGTAAAATCAATCAAGCACTAATGCAGACATCAGTAATGTCAATAAATAGAACATGTTTTATTTATAGCTGGCAGTGGAAGAATACTATGCATCAAATTTTATTTTCACAACAATAGCCAAAAAGGAATCTACCGAACTAGAGTCTCAGAATTTTCTCTTGCAAAAATCAGCACTTTGTTTATGCTTTATTTCTATGGTATGAGATATGCCTGTCCTGTAGAGGTCTCGCCCAAGTATTCTTCACGCAGCGCCTCACTGTATTCCTTTAAGCAGTTCTATTTGTTATGCATTAGTTTTGCTTCTTTCCATTTTACGGCTAATCTTTAGCTTGATTTGCGTTACCCTCAACTCATACAGTGCTTCGATCGTATCTTCTAAACTGTCTACTTCTTCTACACAAAATGGCACAAACAGCCTCTTTCCGGGAAGTACAACATCAATGTCTTCATGTCTTGTCAAGTAGTACAAGTAGCCTTCTTGTCCTATCGATTTTTACCTTGTTACACAACTGTGTCTTTCTTTTCCTTTCTTTCTGTAGGCTTACCGTTCAGGTCTAAAGACCAAATGCTCTCTGGACCGTTCATGACTTTGTTGTACAGCTGGAGAGACTTTGAGCATCGAATGCTCTTCGATTCCTGGTGAGTTGTTGCAGAATCGGAAAGGCCATCTTTCACCTCACACAGACAAACAGGTATCTTCTTGTTGTTATAAGCAACCAAATCGCTTCTTCGGCCCATCAAGTTCTTGATGGCGGTGAGGTTGGTGCTGGCTGCTGAAGTATTAGTTTTTTTTGACCTTTTTGTGGCGTCAGTGGTTCTCTCTCCACTCTTCCAGCGCATGAATGTATCAACAAAGATAGCATTCAACATCTCCTTCAAGACATACACGATGTCGGACTCATCAACATCCATGACCCTTTGCCTTTTTCTGCTTCTTTCTTTCTTCTTCTTGTCGCTGTCATCGCCACTATCGTCTTCGTCTTCGTCATCGCTATCATTGCTGGTTGCCCATTCATCAAACTTGTTTTTCCTATTGCTTTATGTCAGCCATGCTATCCTGCTAACTGGTTTTGTGCCCACTTACATCATAGTGCAAATTGCACCAATCTGCTGTCTTTTACCTTTGGCAATAGCACAGTCAACGAAGCCGGCATCATCAAACAATGTCTAGCAGACAAACCATAGCGAGTAAGATAATCTACCTTTTTTTTATGTGTTTGGGTGTATTTTACCTCCTTGCATTCCTTAAACAAGTTCTTGATCTCGACACTTTCTTCTTCTGAGATCATTATTGGTGCCTTCAATTCTTGCAAGCTTTTGTATTGACTTATGGTCAAATACCTTTGGTATTCATCAGCGTATTGCTTGTTGTTGAGATTTAGGACATTGGATACACTAAGCCTATTCTATCTCGTTAGTACATATTCAGCCATACTTATACAATCATTACTTTAGCACACATTTTGACAAGTGATTCAGCGTGTCAAAAGTCATCAAGTACTTGCAAGTCATAACTTGTAAGCACTCCTTCAGTGATCTGCCTTCCTTTGATTCTAGTGAAGAGATTTCTTCTAGCACTTGTTTGACACCTTCGAACTCTTCTCCCTTGAACTAACATAGACAAGATTTTTTTTTAGCTACCGACACTGTAATGGAAGATAATTCAGAAAAAAGAGAAACCATCCTTACCTTTGCCTCGCACCACCGAAACAATCTTGCACCAAGGCAATCTACTTCTATTAACTATAAATCGGTGTATAAGCAAAAGAGTTTGTTTGATAGTATGCAGCAACACTTACATTAATCTGGTACAGCTGCTTCCAGACTTCATCTTCTACTCTACACAATGCTCTTTCGCTAGCATTGCCGACTTGCTTTTCTTTTCTAAGTGCTTCCTTGTATCGTTTGACCCAAGTTGCTCTTAGTTTATCCCATGAATTGTATATATTTGTTGATACAATCAAATCTTCATGCTTAGAAACAAATTCTTTTAGGGAGTAATCAACAACAGAATTGTCGCGCAGGAAGTCAGTGAGTTCTATTAAAAAAGTCAGGACGCTGCAGAGTCATGTCTCATTGTAATTTACCTTTAGAACCAATGTAAAACATGTATAAATCTTAATGCAAGTCAATATAGTATAATAGTAATAGTGAGGGGCCAAGAGATGAATCAATAAAATAAAGTAGTAATAGATGAATGGAATGAAAGGAATAAAGCAAACATTTCATCTTTTTTGGCTGCAGCAACTGCATGAAACAGATATTGACTTGCTGTGACGTTATTCTGAGTATGAAGTAAGTAAAAGATAAAAAAAAATGGTAATAGGAAAATTGGATTACCTTTATTCATGTATCTTCTTGTATTTATAAATTTTGTTGAATAAAATATAGCTCTAATATTGTCGACAAGTGTCATGATTTTGTAATAAAGATGGAAATATATTCAAAAAGTTTCACCCTAAAATTTATCTGTGATTGATAGCGATTCTGCAGGAAATAGACTTGCATGAATCAGGATATCGTAGTATGCTTGGGGGGGGGGAAGAGCTTTCTAATCATGACATCCTGATTCATGCAAGTTTATTTCTTATCAATCACAGATAAATTTCAGGGTGAAACTTTTTGAATATACTGGTTTTTACCTTGAAAATTGCGCACCTGCACACTAATTTTCAAGGTAAAGACCAGTATCTCTAATGTTTAGAGCGGTTTATTAGAGACTGAATAAGCTGCATCGACTCAAGTAGAAATGACTTTTGTGTTTTGGCCTTAGCTTTTCAAGTTATTTTTTTTTGAAATAACTGATGCTTTTGAACAAGATAAAAAAAAAGTGAAGCATAGTAAGCGTACAGTGGGGCTACAAAAAATAAGATAAAATTTTCCTTCCTCACAGATGTGGGCCTAACTAGATATTAGTTGACTACTAATTCAATTATGTGTATGCTTTTAAAAGCAATAAAAAGTCCAAAAGTAAATCCAGGAAATTCCTAATGGATCTTTGAGCATTTCAAAACATTTGGTAGTAGTCTAATGGTGCTTGGTAGGTCAAAACCAATGATGATGGTAATTTGAATTTTGGAAGGAAAATTGAAATTTTATCATATTTTTTGTACTATTGGAGGTGCCGTATAAAACCTGTTGAAAGGTGGCAAACGTTGTGTACCTAGATTTAACTCTGGTACCACCAAAATCATAACTATAAATGACCAAGCTATTATGTTCTAATCTTTCTTTTTCTTTGGGACTTTAATATACTCGAGAATTAGAAAAAGTAGGCATTATTAAATGTTAGATACGAAGACAAGATGTGTACTAGTATGAGAATGCTCTAATCTTCTTTTATTTATATCGAAAAAAATTATTGTATAAAATCTTGGATTATCTAAAGTATTTATGATTCATTGATCTTATTGAGTTTGGTCATGGGCGGGTAAGGGTGGGACTCATACTAGTACACATCTTGTCTTCGTATCTAATATTTAATTTCGTCGTTTGACACCATTGATTTCGTTGAATTTTATATAGGTTAAAAAATGATAGATTTTAAGAAATAATCACATAGAATAATAATGTCATTTGTTGTCGTACCTAAACTAATTCCAGTTGACTCCACTTCGGCTTCCAATGCGATACATGCTCTCTGAGCCACGCTTTATTTTCCTTATATATAAATAATAATAGTAATAAAATCCCTTTTTCCCTCATATCTTTCTAAGCCGCGCATCGTGGAAATCCTATGACTGATACAACTACTAATAATGAACGAAGAACATATACCGAGGAAGAGGTCATTGAATTACTTCGACGAGTCAAAACGGCAGAGCAAGCTGACACTCAAAAATCCAGAGAAGAACGAGAGCTACCATTGGGGATCACGTCCACTTTGGAACAGTTTACGAAGCAACAACATCAAGATAATTTCAAACGCTACAAACGAGAAATCACAAAATATCACCATGAGGAATGGACTGTGGCCGAAGAAATCAACCGGTCCTTCATCCCAAAACTTAAGCAATACACTGTTGACACGACTCAGGTCGTTAACGCTCACTACAAAGGAGCAGAAGTTAGTAGACTGCATGGACGAGCAGCCACTGAAATTTATGAGCAACTCTGCACTATCCAAGCAGGAGAGATCTCAGCCGACGAAGCCTATCAACTTTTGGAAGAGACCATTGACAGCGCCAAACGACTGGCAACTCATGCATGGATTCAAGGGAAACAACATGATGAAGATGCAAAAGACTATGCGATTAGAGCACTCAAACTACCCCCAAGTCTCAAGCATTTGGAAACAAAAGAGTCAGGTAATAAAAGAGAAGCCTTTAGTGAAGAATTTGTTACCATGTACAACGAAGCGAACTACCAACAACGAGTGCTTCGAGCAGCAACCTCCCAACCTTCCAATGGAAGGGGTCGAGGAGGATATTCAACTCAGTCTTATTGGAATAACAACAGAGGAGGACGTGGTTACTCTGGGCGAGGTGGAGCAAAAAACTACTTTGGAGGACGGGGACGTGGGGCCCCATCCTTCCACAACAACAGCTTGTCCCACAACTCTCAAAATAGAGAACTGATCGAAAAGGACGATTACATATGCAAAATCGATTTAAAAGATGCGTATGTCGTGGTTCCCATACACGAAGACTCCAAAGATTTTCTCAGCTTCGAAAACGAGGGAGTGGTATACAGGTACAGGTCCCTAGCCTTTGGGTTGAGCGTAGCACCAAGAGTTTTCTCGAAGGTAATGAAATACGCCATAGAACCGCTGAGGAAAGAGGGTATTCGGATCATATACTACCTGGACGACATTTGTCTGCTAGCCAAGACAAAACAAGAAATGGATCTTTTGACAACGAAGGTGAGACATCATTTAGAGAAATTGGGGTTTATCATCAATTACAAAAAGAGCATTCTCCTACCATCAAAGACACAGGAATTTCTGGGATTCCTATTCAACAGCAAGAACATGATCATTTCAGTACCCATGTTGAAGATTACAAATCTGTTGAAGAGAATCAGACAGGTGTTCAGTTCTCCAAAGAGGTCTTGCAGATGGATAGCAGGTCTATTGGGAAAAATGACCGCCATGATACCAGCAGTGGGAGAAGCTCTCCTACACATCAGGTACTTGCAGAGAGATCTCTCCAAGACGCTGCATATGACCCATCAGAATTGGGAAGCAATTTGCAACTTGTCAAATACCAGCATTCAAGAATTACGTTGGTGGGAGACGTTTATAACACAGAAGAATGGGTTACCAATCCAGAAGATTCCGACAGCCAACCCGAGCACAATCATTCACGTAGATGCTTCAAACAGTGGATGGGGAGTCAGCTCGAATCTGATAAAAGCTTCAGGATTTTGGAGCCAAGAGGAACAACAACAGTCCATAAACGTACGAGAACTGAAGACGATACTATTGGCGATCCAGCACCACGCCAAAAGATGTGAAGACTCAACTATCAAAATATATTCGGACAACAAAACAGCTCTAAAATATACAACAAAATCGGGAGGCACGACGTCGATATTATTGCAGGAATTGGCCATACAGATACAGGACCTATGCACCACCCACAACATCAAAGTAATATATCAACATATTCCAGGGATTTTGAACACCCAAGCAGACAGATTGAGCAGACAACCACTACCGTTGTACGAATCGACAATTCCCAGGAAAATGTTCCAGCACATACAACACCAATGGGGGCCGCTGAAAATCGACGCATTTGCAGCGCGCCACAATCACCAACTGCCCATGTACTGGTCCCTATCTCCGGATCCAGCAGCATCCGCAATAGATGCCATGCAACAGACATGGTTGAAGAAGGGGATGTATCTGTACCCTCCTTGGAAGTTGATTCCGCAGGTGTTGAAGAAAATACAAGAACAGAGATTGAAACAAGCAGTTCTGATCACTCCATGGTGGCCCAGTCAGTTCTGGTTCCCCATGATTCTGCGCATGAGACACATTCAGCGTCCACTGGTTTGGAAGATCAATCGGAGATGGTGTCTAGCCGCTTGGAGATTATCAACCACTATCGGGCACAAGATGGTATAGCAGAGGACACCATTCAATATTTAACTCAAAAAACAAGACAGTCAACACACAAGGCATATGACAATGGATGGCGACACTGGAATTTGTGGTGCAAACAACAACATCCGCCATGTGACCCGTTGAATTATGATGTAAAGACAATCCTTCAATTCCTGCGAGATAACAAAGCCTTCAGTAGTACCCATTTAAATACACTGCGTTCTTCCATCGCCTCAGTTTTTTCAGTTATCCATAGCGACAAACCACCTATTGCAGAACAATCATTAATTAAAGATTTCTTTGCCGCAAAACGAAATTCTGAAGTCAAAATTCCTACAGAGTAACAATCTACAAACTGGGATATAAGTATCCTGGTCAGTTATATCAAGCAGCACTTGTCACCCACCAGCACTCTCACATTAGACCAACTACAATTGAAGACTGTTCTCCTACTATGCATCTCAACCATGTGGCGTCCAAGGTCTGATATTGGGCGACTCCAATACAGGGACATTGTGTTGAAAAGAGATGGATTAGCTTCAAGCATTCGGATCCATGCGCGAACGCCTAAAGAAAGCCAAGTCAAATCCATGACATTAGGTACGATTGAAGATGACGACCTCTGCCCAGTCAGGACCACCTATTCATTCGTTACAAAGACAGCTCACCTTAGGGAAGGTATGCCTGACGACCATACCTTGTTCTTAGCCTATATCGACTCACCGGAAAAGCTCCCTATGTCTGTCCGCCCTACCACAGTAGCAAACTGGGTGAAGGAAGCCTTGGGAAAGGCAGGTATCAATACTAAAGATTATCAAGCACATTCAGTCAGTGCAGCTTCGAGCACGAAGGCAGTCGAGTTGGGTCACTCAATTCAAGAGGTCAAAAAGCATGCTAATTGGAGCTTAAACTCAAATACTTTTGAAAATTTTTACTACAAACCATCGTCGCAGACATCCTCTAGTACTGCAATTACCAATTCAATTTTTTCTAGTCCGGAAAAGCGTATCACATTGGATGCCGAAGTGGAGTCAACTGGAATTAGTTTAGGTACGACAACGAATACCAATGTTGACGAAACGAAGGCAGAAAATGTGATACATGCCCGACCCTGGTACCGATTTTTCGGTTGACCATTTGATTTCTTATTATCATATATCATATATATTTCTTATCATTTCCCATCCCTCGAAAAAAAAAATTGAAAATTTATTGCTAGCTTAGAAGATATGAGGGAAAAAGGGATTTTATTACTATTATTATTTATATATAAGGAAAATAAAGCGTGGCTCAGAGAGCATGTATCACATTTTCAGCCTTCGTTTCGTCAACATTGGTATTCTTTGATGACAGATATCCTAAGGAAAGGAAGAAGCCAACATTTGCATTTCTAACATAAGACCACTCACTTTTGTATAATTAAGAGAATAATTTGAAATGAATAAACTAGAAATATCGCAGACAAATCAATACTGCTGTGTCAAGTGTACAACACAGCATAACAAACAATTAATCCACTTGGTAAAAGCAAATAAATAAAGAATTAAGTTACGTGGCAAAACAATGTTAATAAATGTACCTGTCAGTGAGACAAGTAAAGCATACAAGACGTGGTGCCTGTATGATCTCCTGTAAATGATACAATTGACTTGACCTTATTTTGCAATGGACTTTGACCTAGAAGCAAAACGGAATAAATGATCTATGACACAGACTAGTATAATATAAATAGACACTATATTTGTTGAATTAAACAGTGATTCTTTATCTGATTCTGATCACTTTTGAAACCTGATAAATCAGTCCCCTCTCTTTCATTTTAATAGAAAAAAATCGAATTCCCTCTCATTGAGTTTTCCTAATACTCCAAATATCACAAAACTGCTCTTATTCTATGTGATTATTTCTTAGAATGTATCATTTTTTAACCTATATAAAATTCAACGAAATCAATGGTGTCAAAAAACGAAATTTAATTGACCAATCGACGAAATTTGTTTGTACAAACGCCGAACATTTTGGTACAAACGAAGAAATCTAAGTTAAAAACCAGTACATCGCTTGTTGTAAGACGCTATCCCTTACTCCCTTTTTATTTCTTGGCTACATATGAGATGACTGGTTACTCCAAAAGAGACTAAAAAAAAAAAAGGAATGCAACACTCTACCTAGCTTTAATAAAAAAAAAGCCATCTGAATTAGGCCATGTATTGTAAAAACTCTTATTTTAGATGTGTGTTACACATGCAGATCGTATAGTCTATCAACCGTCTTTTTCCCATACTTAGCAATTCAATCAAGCTTAGTTTGATAAAGCCCTTGTACTTCTTGCTTTATTTAATGTTTGAGAAAAGACTATCTATACTGATGATTAACGCAAAAAGTATATGCTGCCTCAAACGCGATTCTATTTAGTATGAAACTGTACAGCTACGAGAGAACAATGGCAAGCATATGCATCGCTTTATTTTTGATAACCAGCTCTAAATCAGCTAGTGAATGAAGGTAAACAAAAAAGTAATTGTTGGATGAAACGCATAAACTTGTGGTACCATTCCCTATTTGCATCAAAACTTTTACCTGTTGGACTTGAAATCGAGTATTATGAATCAGGAAAAGATGAGCTTTAGTCCAGTATATAACTCATTTGCCTTCATCAACAAGGCATACGATGAAGATAAGCAAGACAAACAAATCCTAAATTTAGAAAAGTGATATGATTGTTATAATACACATGAAATTCGAGCTAAAAGATATTTTTATGTTCTTTTTGCATGTGAAAAAGGCCATTCAGTAATATTAGCAATGAAAGCTTATTTATTGTTATCAAGCTTTTTTTTTTAATATGACAACATGATATGTGTTTATTCTATTCTATAAGAAAATCGGAACTAAAGTAAAAAAAAAAAAAAAAAAAGTAAAATGGCAAACCTATAGAGATATATTCAAAAAGTTTTGGAGTGAAGCTTTCTGAATGTATATCTACTCTTTCATCTCTTCTACTTCTTTTTATCGTTTACAGTACACAGACTGTTTGAAACATCAATAAAAACAAAGTTGGCAGATTGTAGCACAAACATCGACCATATGACGAGTGTATAATCAAACATCAACATAATAGAAAACCTAGGGCATTCAGTTAGTTTAGCCAAAATTTCTAATAGGAAAATCGTTCTGTGACTTAGCAAGTCAATATCTGTTTCATGCTGTTGCTGCGCAAGTTTGCAGCCAAAAAAGATGAAATGTTTGCTTTATTCCTTTCATTCCATTCATCTATTACTACTTTATTTTATTGATTCATCTCTTGGCCCCTCACTATTACTATTATACTATATTGACTTGCATTAAGATTTATACATGTTTTACATTGGTTCTAAAGGTAAATTACAATGAGACATGACTCTGCAGCGTCCTGACTTTTTTAATAGAACTCACTGACTTCCTGCGCGACAATTCTGTTGTTGATTACTCCCTAAAAGAATTTGTTTCTAAGCATGAAGATTTGATTGTATCAACAAATATATACAATTCATGGGATAAACTAAGAGCAACTTGGGTCAAACGATACAAGGAAGCACTTAGAAAAGAAAAGCAAGTCGGCAATGCTAGCGAAAGAGCATTGTGTAGAGTAGAAGATGAAGTCTGGAAGCAGCTGTACCAGATTAATGTAAGTGTTGCTGCATACTATCAAACAAACTCTTTTGCTTATACACCGATTTATAGTTAATAGAAGTAGATTGCCTTGGTGCAAGATTGTTTCGGTGGTGCGAGGCAAAGGTAAGGATGGTTTCTCTTTTTTCTGAATTATCTTCCATTACAGTGTCGGTAGCTAAAAAAAAATCTTGTCTATGTTAGTTCAAGGGAGAAGAGTTCGAAGGTGTCAAACAAGTGCTAGAAGAAATCTCTTCACTAGAATCAAAGGAAGGCAGATCACTGAAGGAGTGCTTACAAGTTATGACTTGCAAGTACTTGATGACTTTTGACACGCTGAATCACTTGTCGAAATGTATGTTAAAGTAATGATTGTATAAGTATGGCTGAGTATGTACTAACGAGATAGAATAGGCTTAGTGTATCCAATATCCTAAATCTCAACAACAAGCAATACGCTGATGAATACCAGAGGTACTTGACCATAAGTCAATACAAAAGCTTGCAAGAATTGAAGGCACCAATAATGATCTCAGAAGAAGGAAAGAAGTAGAAAGAGTCAAAGGGCCATGGCTATTGATGAGTCCAAAATCGTATATGTTCTGAATCCCCGGTTTTTTTTTGTAATTACAAATACATTTCTTTGTATATACAAACACTTTTCGCTTTATGCGTAGTTTTATGTTAAATGAATGAAGAAAGTGTCGGGGGGTTTTTTTTTGCTGCATCATGATTAGAGACATTGAATGAGGTTATAGTGAGATTTTGAAGGCGATAGATGGAAAAAAGTATCCAAGCTGTTTTTTCTAAGTCAAAAAAAGGTGAAAAAGAGAGTAAAATTCCGCTGAAAATAAGTTTGGCCGAAGACAGCCAAAAATTGAAAAAGTTTAAGCGAGACTCCCGTTAGATTGCAACGGGCCCAAATTGGGGGGATAAAATTTCATTATTTATGCAAAATAAATGTGATTAAAAAGGGAAATGGGGTGCATTAGTTCAAGGTGAAACAATGCTGACAAGTGACAACGAAATGTTTGATTGCTTGTCGTACCTAAAACAATCTCAGTTGCCTTCGTTTCGGCTTCCAATGTGGTTAATGCTCTCAGAGCCACGCTTTATTTTTCATATAAATATAGTAATAAAATTTTAAATCCCTTTCTTCCTTATATCTTGAAAAGCAAGCATAGGGATAAGAATTCAAATTTTTTTTTTTTCAGGGTGGGTTAAGTATTCAGAATAAGTTCTTCAAATGATTGAGCCAAGAAGTATGGGTGGGGTTAACCACATTTTCTGCCTTCACTTCGGCAACATTTTGATTCTGAGTGTCGAAATAAATTTCTCTCAGAATTTATTGAGACCACGATTACCAAATTGCCTTTTAGACAATTAGAATACAAAATAAGACTGTGTAATCTGTGCTTATTCAGAGTTTAAAGTATCAACTGCGTCAAAGAATTGTTCATCAACCTCAATATCTTCAGCCGACAAAGACAACAGAGAATTGGTGAAATCAAATTGACTCAAATGTTCGCGGCGGTAATGAGCTTCAAAGACCTGAGAGTTTGCCCAGTTACCCATTGTGACCACGTCTTCTTTTGGTATTCCCATGCGTAAGGCGAGAGAGGAGGCAAGCGACCGGACAGAGACTCTGCTATCAGATGTTGACAGCTTAACATAGGTCTTGGGCCAGATACCAATCGTACAAATTGCCAGAGGGGAGGCATGTGAAATAGTATTCACAAACAAATTCGTGCAAGAGGAGGGCGCCTGAGACCGATAACGCAAGAGAGCATTGAGCGTAAGGATAGGGCACATCAATGGATCAGCGTGGGGTTTTACCGCGAAAGATTTGATAATGCGACGGTGACCTCGTTTTTCCTTTGGAGCAACGACATCAAAGAGCAGCTGTTGATTGTCTTTGACTACAACGGATCCAAAAGGAATACGAGCCAAATCCGAAGGGCGTAAGAAGCAGACAAACGCAAGCAGAAAGGCGAGTTTTCTCTGCAGAGGTGCAAACTGCATTGTAGAGGGGTCTTCCATGCGCAAAGCACGGAAGGTGGGAGAGAGATCAATGGTGGGACGATGAATCCGGACTGGCGGGGCCAAGGCCTTCAGCGCATTCAGATATTTGCTGATGTTGCCGTCTTTGGAGAGAGAATTGGGATTTACGTGGAAGCGAGTTACAGCAGAGCGAGCAAGGAGAAGAGTTGCCACTTGGTACTTCTTCCTACGATGCAGATCACTCAAGAAATTGATCAGGTCGTCAGAGTGAAATGTGTTCACGGCGACATGGTGGTGATGTGCCCACAGAACGAACAAGCGTTGAGCAGGCAAATAAGAGCGGTTTGTAGCGGTATCTGCTAAGAGTGATTCAATCAAGAGATCCTTGGTGTTGGCATTCAAGCCAGTTGAGGCTGCAAACCTAGACTTGATAGCCTCCACGCGGAGAGTCTCCAAGTTGGGTTGTGCAAAGGATGTGGTGTCAAAGGGGTCTTGGTCGACACACAATTCGGTGGTAGAATGATCGGAGGAGCTACACTCAGGCGTAGCAGTAGAGGATACCAAAGAGCTTGAGGCCAGTATGGGACGATGATTGTCACATGGCGAACACGATCGCGAAGAACTTTTTCGAGGCATCGTCCTATCAGATTCCAAGGCGGATTCATATAAGGGTTCGACAGCTTGTTCCAATCCATGGTCAGCGCATCCATCCAAATGGATCCTGGATCCGCCATCCAAGAGACGTACCTTGGTAGGAGGTGGGTCGTCCAATCGGCGAACAGGTCTGTACAATGTGGCCCCCAAAGACGATCCAATCCTTGGAATATCCACGGGTGAATCTGCCAAAGGTTCTTGGTGAAGAAGCGGCGAGACTCGTAGTCTGCTATCTCGTTCTGGACTCCTGGGACGTGTTGGGCTATGAGGAGGATCCCCCTTTGGAGGCACCATTTCCACAGTTCGATTGCCAGAAGAAGAAGAGATCTCGACTTCGTCCCTCCCTGCTTGTTGATGTATGAGAGAGAAGTGGTATTGTCCGTACGAATCAGCACTGTCATGTTCTTCAAGTTGGGAAACGCTTGTAAAGCTAGGTAAGCAGCTTGTAGTTCTCTCCAGTTGATCGACATGTTTGCTTCCGTAGGTGTCCAATAGCCATGTGCTAGTAGTGGCTGCTGGTTGTCCAGTGGTGCAAAGCAACCCCAACCCGTGTCGCTGGCATCGACATAGATTGTCTGGCTTGGGGTCTGAGCTATCAGGCTGCGGCCATTCCACACGTGTATATTGTCCTTCCACCACTGTAATTCCTGGGTGCAGGAGGGAGGCAGATGAACAGGGACATCCCAATCTTTTCTGTTGAAGACTGATTCTGTCGTCAGTTGAAGAAGAAAGCGGGTGTACAGTCGAGCCGGCAGGATGGCAAATGTTGCTGCTTGGATTCGCATCGTTAAGCTCATAACCACCCGAGGGGGCTGAAATGGCTTCCGTAGAACCTGGCTGATCGACCTGCATAGATCCCTCAATTTCTTGGAGGAGAGATTGGCTGTCATGTTCTCCGTGTTCAGGACAAAACCTAGCTGTTCCAAATGTTGAGTTGGCAATAGGACCGAATTCTTTGGATTGACAAGCCAACCCAGCTCCTGAAGTTTGCCCATAACCAAGGAAGTGTGATGTTTTGCCTGGTCCTCCGAAGACGAGATGATGATCAAGTCGTCCAGATACATGCTTAGTCGAATGTTGTGGGTACGAGCCCAAAGCAAGAGAGGCTTGGTTAACTTGGTGAAGAGGAAAGGGACCACTGAAAGGCCAAAGGGAGTGGTCTTGAACTGATAGGTGATTCCTTTCCAAATGAACTGAAGAAAACGATGTGAGGAAGGGTGAACTGGGATATGAAGAAACGCATCGGAGAGATCGATGGAAGTCATCCAATCGTGAAGTTGTAGGAGTCGAGATACGTCTTGGATAGTCTCCATCTTGAAGGTTGGACACACCACATATTTGTTCAGAGCCTTGAGGTTGAAGACAGGTCTGGACCCGCCTGTCTTCTTCGGGATTACAAACATAGAGCTGTAAAATCCCGGAATTTGTTGTTGATGGTATGGCACTACTTCGATTGCCTGTTTGTCTAGGAGAGCCGCTATTTCCTGAGACAGAAGCGGGTCCTGAGTCTGATCGAAGCAGATGATTGGTTTTCCGGCAGTGGTTGTGGGTGGAGGGGAATGGAACTGGATTTGATATCCTTCGCGAACGACGGAGAGCATCCAGTTGTTGTTGCAAATTGTCGTCCAGCCGGAAAGGAACATGAACAACCTTCCTCCTACCACGGAGCAGGATGTTACTGCTTCTTGGCATTGAAATGAGTGTTCTTGACGAACGGATTGGTGCTCTGACGCTGAGAGAACGAGTTTTGTTGAGGCCGAGGGCCACTGTTGTTGTTGTTGTAGTTGGAGTGACCGCCCTGACCCATGGGCGGACCGTCTCGAAAAAACGGATTGTTCTTTCCTACATTAGGGCGGGAAGAAGATTGACTGCCATTGCGCTTACCACGAGATCCAGCTTCTCGCATTGCTTTGTTTGCAGTAGTCTGCTGACTAATTGCTGATTGAAAGGTCTCTGAGGACATCAGATAGTTTTGGTTGCCATTTGATGGGGCTCTAAAGTTAGGGTTAACTGCCCTAAAAGCAATGTCCGTACGGGAAGAACTGATGCTGGCGTTCACATTCAGCATCAACGAACGCAAGTCCTTGATGATATCAATAAAACGTTGAGATTGGTCATTGTGTATCTCATTGGTGCAGATTTCACTTGCGAGAATATCCAGAGGACGGAACGCACCCGACAAGAGATATTGTATGTGCTTAAGAGTGGCATCCTCTTTTGTTTGAGAGGTGTTCATACGATGCTTTGCTTCTGGTATTGTGAGAGGTGGCTGATAATTCAATTGCCTAATTGGTGGGTATTTGTCGATCAAATCGCCACGTGCTTCGTCAGACAAGACTTCAGTGTTAAACAAGTCTCGATCCAGTGAAAACTGGTCCTGAACTAAGAGGTCAGGTGTCCAATCGAAGCGAGGACGTCTGCCAAAAGAATGAAGGTGGCTTTGAGGTTCATCCTGTGCTACCAATTGTCGAAGAAGGTTTTGAGTTTCGAGTAATTGCTGACGCATTTGTTGCATTTCCTCGTCTGAAGTCATTATAACTTATGGAATTCTATAATCTAAGCGGTAATGACCAGGCGAGCGAAAAAGAAGATCAAAAATACAACAATAGACTTAGAATAGAATTTAAAATTCTTCGCTGACATTAAAATAAAAGAAGATTAAGCACAGATTACACAGTCTTATTTTGTACTAGCCGCCCTACTCGCTACGCTCGCTTTACGGTCGTCGTCGCCTCACGGATATGATCCTGACAAACCCCCAATCCCCTCCCTCATTTATGAAATTTTAAGACCATTGAGAATAAATTATGTTTTTATGAGAAATTTCTAATTGGATAGTCAAAAAATATTAAAATAAGGTTGAATGCGCTTTAGCAAAGTAAGATTTCAGGATAAACTATGTTTTCGGTATGTGTTGATTTTGCACCGTTTCTTTTGTCAAGCAAAACAGAAAGGCCGGATACAGATGTTACTCTCGATAAAGCAACATATAGCTGACCATGCGTGAAAACAGGTGAGCGAAGATCTATTCCAACAATTTTGAGGGATTGCCCTTGTGACTTGTTGATAGTCGTTGCGAAGGAGGGTCTTACAGGGAACTGCTTTCTTGTTAAAGTGAATGGGTATTCATTTTCAAGGGTTGAAAGAGTAAAGCGTGGAATCACTTCAACACAGCCATCAACACCTGGTAGTTTTACTTTCAGAAGATACTCACCAATGCTCAAAACAGTTACTCGAGTACCATTGCATAGGCCTTTTTCAGCACTAATATTTCTTAGTATCATGACAGGCATTCCAACTTTCAATTCGAGCACAGAAGGAGGAAGTCCAGAAGGATTTAAACTCTGAAGATACTCAGCTGGCATTTGACGGTCTTCTGCTCCAGTGGAGTCTTCTTGTGAGATACGATCAACAGCAAACAACAGAACCTTGTCACCAGGCATTTGATCTAATACATATCTATTGATCTCATCTACCATGTCATTTCTAGGTGCAATAATAGCTCTTTCTTGAAAGAAAGTAGGATCTAAGGTTTGATCCATAGCCTCCTTAGGATAGATGGAATCAACAAACTCAGGAAGGGAGTGACACTGCGGAATATATTGTAGTAAGGATATTCTTCCATTTAGTAAAGAGTTGTAAGACAAATTACCAATCCATTGAGAAAATGCTTGATCAATAGGGCTGCTACCTGATAGGCGCATGTTTTCTGTAAGCTTGAGTTTCTTGAGGTTAGGCCAAATTTCTAACGACTTTGCTAAAGAAGCCTCAACGATATGGTGACGTTGACCATGCTTTACAACAGGTCCAATTTGAGCAAAATCGCCCCCCAAAACAACAGGAATACCACCAAACAGCGAATCAGAGTTCGAGCAAATGTCTTGTAGGGTTCTACTGACTGCTTCAAAACAGTATCTATGCTGCATAGGGACTTCGTCCCAGATTATCAAGCTACATTGTCTTAACATACCAGCAAGGTCACTATTTTTTCTAATTGCACAGACAGAATTGGGAAAGATGTTCAAGGGGATCTTAAATCGAGAATATGATGTACGACCACCAGGAAGCAAAAGAGAGGCAATACCAGATGAGGCAACGCAGACAACAACTTTTCCTTGACGTCTGAAATAATGGCATAGGGTATTGTAGACGAAAATCTTACCCGTGCCAGCTGGACCTTGAAGAAAGAAGTGCGCAGTGGAAGAATTGGTCGATATGTTATCAATTATCTCATCAAATGCAGCTCTTTGTCCAACATTCATCATGGCTATCTTCTGTTGGTAGTTCTGCTCTTCAGTATCTCTGTCATAACCAATTTCAGCTTGAAGAATTGGATTACTGCCAATCTCACCCATTCGTTCAAGCAGATGTCTCCAATTAAACATCGGTAGAGGCATACCAAAGCAAGAAAGAGTCTTACCAGCATCTGTGAGAGCCTGCTCAAGTAGATATAGGCCGTAGTCTAATTTTGGCAAGTCTTGATAAAAAGCATGTGATACATCAAGATTACTCAACTGAACATCAAGACCAAGTCGTGCCATACGAACATCCAAATTATCACAAATGTTTAAGCAGAGTCTATCCCAAAGGGCTCTTGGTTGATTCAATTCCTGAAATAGAAGCGCAGACACAAAAAGGGAACGCAAACTTGAACCAGAAACAAATTCAATAGCTTCTGAAAAGCATTTGAACCATTCTTGGTCATCTTCAATCAAGTGCAGTACTTGACATGCCTCACGAAACGTAGAATAAACTACACCATTGACGGTTCTCAGATCTTGAAAAGAAGTGGGACCTCGAACAACGGTGAGCAATAGACGCAAGAAAAATCTTTCGCCTGCAGTAGGTGTACAGTAGTATATTCTACCAACAGAGAATCCCTTTTTACGGATCTGCCATTTCCTTTCTTGTGCTTTCCATGTAAAGTACGAAGGAAATTCTTGATAAAGATATCGGCGACCATCTTCATTTGTCAAGTTGTACTTGAAAACCCCCATCAAAGTCGAACACGTGTTGTCGAGCACTCCTTGAATTTCTTCAGCACTGGACTCAGGATCGAAGTATACAGGCTGTTCATTTTCAAGATGAATGGCAAGTGAAGTGACTGAAGGATCTTCTTCATGCATCGAGTATTCGAAGAGACGCCATACAGCTTCAGTAGGGCCAATGAATCTGCTTGTGAGATATCTTTCAATCTCGTCATTTTCTTTTTTCAAGTGTACAGTAGTACGGTCAGGGCCTTTATAAACATACTTGTTTATATACTTGATTGCATCAACACTACCACACAGCTCTACATTGATGTGCACCTTATATTTCTTGGTCAAAAAAGGATTGTAAGGTACAACATACTGGTTAGTCAGATACACAGACTTCATCTCGTTGGTATCTTTGTCTCTAATTTGTACACGATGAGACCTCCCATCCATTCGTCTGCGATACAAAGGGTATATATTAGGCATGACGACAGTGGTTGATTGGAAGGGCTTGGGGAACTTTTTTGGTGCACTTCAAGACACCGTATGCATCAGGAACCATACACGGACACTTGGGATTGATGTTTCCACAAGGACCATGCATCATCTGTCCAAAAACTAACTCCAAGAGCTCGTGATCTTCCTCTGAAGGCAACTCAGCGCAAATCACTTCGTCAATCTTCTCAGGATCACGAAAAGTTGCATCTTCACCTTTGAGAAATAGCAACAGATGGCAATGAGGCAAACCTCTTTTTTGATATTCAATGGTTCGAATTAAGCCCTTATAGTTGCCAAAGATTTTCTTTTTCTTAAGATCATGAATGAACTCACGTAGTTTAGAATCGAAGACCCGAGCAACCAAGTCTGGACAATCTGCTGCAGTCTGAATGGGTCTTTGATTGCTTGGATTCTTGATAAGCTCATTAGTGATTTCTTCCCATTTTGGATTTGCTGTGAACGTGATGAAGAAGGTGGGTTTACCAAAATGTCTTACTAAAGCCATGGAGTCTTGGTAAATTTTGGCCATAAATCTTGGACCACCTGTGTAACTACTTGGCAAGACAAACTTTGTGCCAATTGAGCTCAAATCTCTGTTGTCGTGGGCCAAAGCATCAGTCAGGCCGTTATACACATCTGCCCACAAACTGCTTTGGTTATCTCTGATCCATTCAAGCTTATTCTGATCACAGATTGCCCAAGCATCAACAATATACTGTTGGAACAACTTTTTAGAAAGAAAAAGAGTAGGAAACTCATTTGCTCTAGTGTGAAGTCTGAAGTGATAATAAGCTCTTTGAGGGAGTCTGTCTCTCTGACGCTCAACTACAGCAACACTGTTAGGACGACTGACAGAAGTAAGTCTCAATCCCCAATGCCATCCATAATCACCACGCGGAAAGAGCAAAACATAATGTAAAGGCATATATGCTGCATGCGTTTGGTTGATTCGCATGAAATTGCCACTGTTGTTCTCATCATGGTGACGATAAGTGATTCTAATGTCTCTGAAGCTGAATCCAGCAAACTCAGTGGGAATCACAGCTGCTATCTCGCTTGTAGTAGGTAAGTTTTCCGTTCTTCTATCATTTCCTTTAACTAGTTCCATAGTCATTTGAGGACTGAGTCTAACGTGGAATGGGATTGGCTCCTCTTCACTCAACGTCTGTCTCTCGAATTCATCCTTCAAAATCTCATGGGCATGCTTGTAAATACTGATGAAAGGATTGACATTCTCAGCATGAAGCATGCGAGTGAGCTGCTCAATCAAATCAACGTTTAGGTCAGGATTGTTGACGGCTCTGTTGCTAACACCGAAAGCAGGATCGTAGATATACAGCTGTGCATATGAAGGGACATCACCTCTGTGGTTGGATGTACTCAGCGGAACAACATGGTTCACAGGTCCTTGCAAATGATACAGCTCACCATGTATCATAAATGAAGAAGGGCCAGAACCAGATCGACCTGTTGTATTCACAGTATTGCAGCCAACCGAGGTAAAAGCAAAAGCCATGTTGAATTGCCTGATATTTTTTAAGAAGTGAGTAGATAACTCATGGTTACCAACAAACAAATCTTCTAAAAGCTGAGGTGGTTCTCTCAGGGTATCCAACTTAACGGCACCATGCTTGCAACAGGACTCCCAACTCCAAGTAGAAGCAGGAACATTAGTTGGCTTTTCGGCTGTCCAATGTAAAGCACCGCAATGTGGGCACACCTTGTCCATACGGCCAGGCGTCCAAGAGCTAAATCTATTCAATTCAGAGATATAAGCCATAGGTTTTCTGGCTACAGAAGCTCTTATGTTTCGAGTGCGATGAGTGTTCGTTCGACGTGCCTATTATATAAATCAGAGAAAAAGTTTTAATTCATAGGTTTCAAGTAATTACACGACAGCTTTCGCAGGTTCTAAAGCGACCGGGATTAGGCATGTGAGTTCTACAACCACTACAGTGGCGAGGTTCATTGGATTCAGGCATAGTAATGATGAAAGTAATAAATGAAAAAAAAGGCCAAGGAAACGTGTATCAAGTCCGTTGATGGGCGCTTTCGCAAATTACGTGACTACTTAAATATCGTATTGATCATGCATATTATGTAATAAAATATTGATACTGATACTGGCTTCGCGTGAGGGGGAGGGACGACCCTCCCCCTTAACCCCCTCCCAGCTGGTTTAATGCTCGTAGCTTGTTGCTGTTTAGAGCTCATTATCCTGTTTGAAATAAATTTGTTTTTATTTTGGGTCGGGGCTTAAATTCATGTACATTTTTTGATCATTTTGTAGTATATTATAACGAGCATATTACAAACCGAACCTACGTTCGGTAACAAAATTAGCACCTTCGCTACGCTACTGGTTTTTAACTTAGAATTCGGAAATTGGCCCAAAAAATTCGTTTTTTGGCCAAATTGATTTCGGAGACTGCGCACAATGATTTCGTTTTTTGGCCAAATAGATTTCGGAAATGTGCACCATAGATTTCGTTTTTAGGTACCGTTAATTTCGTTAAGGTATATTATAGGTCTTTGATCAGAATAAAAATGCAAATAAAAAGTGACATACGTTTTATGACCTTTGAAGTGTCTACACAAATTGAAATTATGATGTTGCTGCGTAAGGTGTTGCTGAAACACACTTAGTCAAACAAGCTTTTATTGGTTCCTGAATAGAGGTACTACGGATCCCTTCGATTTATATAAAGGGACACATTTAGGAGTCCTGATTTTGATCCATTAAATACATTCTTTAAAAAGATGAGCCAAGAAACTTATTACTCTGTTAACACTACTGCACCCGTTGCTTTGACTTCTGAAAACCGTGAGTAGTACCTTGATGATTTCCATTTGTCTGAATTTGCTCCTCATAATTTCTTATAGCATCTCAAGTACCAGTAGCTCAACGTGCTACCAAGAGAGGTCCATACAAAAAAATGACAGAAGAAATCTGGAAGTTGTTCATTTCTCATTATGTTGCAAGTGGAAAGAACGTCTCTGAAGCAGCTAAGGCCATTGGCTTCTCAACTTCTACCATGAGCGACTATGTCAAGCGTTGCGAAGAAACTGATGATTGGGGGATGCCAAATTTAAAGTTTCGAGGAAGAACTGCACCTCCTACCATTAAAGAAAGACACAGCATCTTCATCGAAAGCCTTTTGGAAGAACGAGCAGAGATCACTCTTAGGGACATAAGTCTTCAACTTCAGGATGCATTTCCAGAGGATTTTGCCAGGCCACTTAGCACCTCAGCAATTTCCAGATTTGTGATTAATAAGCTCGACTTCACTTTGAAAAAGGCTCAAATATACCCTGTTAGAAGAGACTCCCAGGAGATCCGAGACAAGCGACGTGAATACTGTACAAAGATCAACGAAGAGCAACAAGTATGGTATTTGCAGAATTGCATTTTTGTCGATGAAACTGGGTTCAACTTGCATATCAACCGTACCCAAGCCAGAACAAAGCGTGGTACTCCTGCAAGAATAAAGGTGGACACTTCTTCGAAAGGACGAAACCTCACTGTCTTTGCCGCAATGAGTCACGCTGGTTTAGAGATCTCAGCTTGCCATTGTAATCGAGGTACAACCAGGTCAGAGCAGTTTGAGGATTTCATCAACGTCTTGATCAGGCACATGAATCAACGAGGCTTAAATGGATATTATGTGATCTTTGACAATGCTCCTATTCATAGCACAAGCGCTATGAATAAGCTAACTGATGCAGGATACCATCCTCTAAAGCTTCCACCATGGTCTCCTTTCTTGAACCCCATTGAAGAACTCTTTTCAAAGCTGAAGCACAATGTCAAGAAGCACCAATTGCGGCATCATGATGAGCTGCTTCAGAGAATTAGAGAATCCGCTTCTCTGATTACATCTGATGACTGTAAAGGATGGATTAGACATTCCCTTACTTTTTTTGCTAGATGTATCCGTGAAGAAGAAATGCTGTAAATAAATTTGATTATAAAAAGAAGTTGCTTTTGTTGCATTTGACTACTGTCTTGATTTTATTTATTGTAAGACCTATAATATACCTTAACGAAATTAACGGTACCTAAAAACGAAATCTATGGTGCACATTTCCGAAATCTATTTGGCCAAAAAACGAAATCATTGTGCGCAGTCTCCGAAATCAATTTGGCCAAAAAACGAATTTTTTGGGCCAATTTCCGAATTCTAAGTTAAAAACCAGTAAGTTAAAAACCAGTATGGTCAATTGTTTGTCGTACCTAAAACAATCTCAGTTGCCTTCGTTCCGGCTTCCAATGTGGTTAATGCTCTCAGAGCCACGCTTTATTTTTCATATAAATATAGTAATAAAATTTTAAATCCCTTTCTTCCTTATATCTTTCAAAGCCGCGCATCGTGGAAAAAATTATGACGGATATCAATGAGATTGAGCAACGATATCTTACAGAAACCGAAGTACTCGAGTTATTCAAAAGATTACAAGTTGAAGAACGAACGAGAAGAGATGAAGAAAGGCATGGTAGCGAATTGCCGTTGGACATATCAGAGTATTTGGACGGCACGCCAACATATGAACTTAAAGAGGAGTTTACTCGCTTTAAAAAACAGGTCGCTCGATACAGAAATGATACCTGGAACAAACAGCAACAAATCAACAAGGAACTCATTCCTGAACTCAAGAAGTGGAAGACAGACACCCACCAGGTGGTTACGTCAATCTACAAGTGTTCCGAAAACACCCGTGTACAGGCAAGAGCAGCAACAGAACTGTACGAACAATTACTCTACCTACAAGACAAAGCGGGATTCACCAACGCCGAAGACAAGGAAATCTTTCAAGGCACCGTTGATCAAGCAGCCAAGCTGGCGATCTTTGGTTTCGGACAGGCTAAATTCCAAGACAATGAGGCCAAGCAATATGCTACACAGGCCCTACGCATCCCAGTCAGTTTGCAACACAAGGTCAGATCAAATGACGACGACAGAGCTAACAACACATTCGATCAGGAATTCCTTGACGACCTCACCCAGGCTAGATTCCAACAAAGATTACTGTACAACAACTCCAACAATAGTCAACAACCAGGAAGAGCATATAACAGAGGTGGTTTTAGAGGCAGAGGATTTAACCGTTTCAATAACAGACCCTTTGGAGGAAATTTTCACCAAAGGGGAAACGGCCGTGGGAACCGATTCTCCTCCTCAGTCAACTCCAACAACATTCCCACACAATCAAATCAACAACAACAACAACAATAACGCATCACTTGGCAACAATCCCGACGAAGCAGAAACACCAAGCCCTATCGTCAACACCCACACCACCATCATCCAAACTGCCACCTCAACAACCACTACCACCATCACCACAACTACAACAGACAACGAATTACTCGATACCGACAGACGGCATACTTCCGGGGGGTCGACTGAAAGCATTTGTTCACAATTGGGAGAAGATGATTCGACATCCATGGCCATTGCAGCTGATACAAGAGGGATACCAAATCCCATTTGCAAAGAAGCCACAACAGTGGTTTTTACCAAGAAGAATTCTTCCCCCAGAAGAACAAAAAGAAATAAACATAGCCGTCGAAAAATTTCTAACTGTTGGAATAATAGAAAAATGCACAGATCCAAGGGGAAAAGATCATCTTTCTCGATTCTTCACCCTACAGGAAGCAACCAAAAGAAGACCCATATTGGATTGCAGACGAATCAATCAATGCATCCAAGTCGAACACTTCAAGATGGAAGGCGTGCCGGTCCTCAGGGACTTGATCGAGCCAAACGATTTTATGGTAAAATTGGATTTACAAGACGCCTATACAGTAGTTCCGATCCATCCTGTTTCAAGACGTTTTCTGGTGTTCGAAAACCTAGGTACCATTTATCAATACAAGGCTTTAAATTTTGGTCTAAACACAGCACCAAGAATACTTTCCAAGCTTCTTCGGTACGCCATAGAACCGCTTCGACTACAAGGAATCCGTTTGGTCTATTACTTAGACGACATCTGTATATTGTCTCAAGATCCAAAAGATCTTCAACAAACAGCCCAACGGGTAATCAAACATTTGGAACTACTTGGCTTCATCATCAACCAAAGAAAAAGCTTATTAACTCCTTCAAAAACACAGGAATATCTAGGCTTCGAATTCGATACACACAAGATGCAAATACGAGTGCCAGAGTTGAAAATTCGAAAATTGATGAAACGTTTACAGCAGGCAGTACAACCCATCAACAGAACTTGCCGATGGATAGCAGCCCTCCTTGGGAAAATTACAGCAATGATACCGGCAATGGGGGAAGCACTCCTTCATATCCGGCATCTACAGAGAAGCTTGTCGAGAAGCCTTTCATTGAACCACCACAACTGGGAAGGACCTTGCAAACTGGAGACACAGGCAGTCAGCGAATTGACATGGTGGCAAACCTTCCTGATGAAGAAAAACGGCCTTCCAATCCAACGCATTCCATTGACCAAGCCGGAGATTGTCATTACGACAGACAGCTCGGAAACAGGTTGGGGGGTCAACTCACTGATAATCCGAACACACGGATTTTGGACACAGGAAGAACAAGCACTGTCTATAAACGTAAGAGAGTTGAAAACGATTCTGTTTGCAATACAACTCCATGCAGAAAAATTCAGAAACTCTACCATCAAGATTCTAACCGACAACATGACTTCTATCAAATGCACCACCAAAGAGGGAGGAACAGCTTCAATTCACTTACAAAACATTGCAGTGGAAATCCAAGTGATTTGCAACAAGCACAATCTACAGGTAATATACCAACACATCAAGGGAATAGACAATACCGAAGCGGACCAACTGTCGCGAATCAAGAAACCTCTGTACGAAAGCGAAATACCGAGACAATTCTTCCAGACGATCACCAAGAGATGGGGTCCATTGATAATCGACATGTTTGCCAGCAGGCAGAACACACAGCTACCAGTCTACTGGAGTCTACGGCCCGATCCACAAGCAGCAGCAACGGATGCCTTCTTACAACAATGGCCGAAGAAGGGTCTCTATGCTTACCCTCCTTGGAGACTGATCCCATTGGTACTGCAGAAGGCAAAACAAATGCAGATAGACCGGATGGTGATCGTCACACCTTGGTGGCCAACACAGTTTTGGTTTCCAATGTTGCTGAGGATGAAGCACCTGAGCAAACCATTGATTTACCAACTAAGCAAGAAGACCACCTTAGCCGCATGGCTCTTATCTGGAAAGCCCAACGGGACCAAGGCCTTACACAAGAGGCACTCCAGTTCTTAGAAGACGCACAAAGAGTAACCACCAGAAAGACTTACGACAATGGATGGAAAACATGGGCGCTTTGGTGTAAACATCACAACCGGGACTATGAAGATTACAATATACAAAACATACTTGACTTTTTGATAGACAATAAGCATTTCAGCACACAACATCTCAATACATTGCGATCAGCTATCGCATCGGTCTTCAAACACACCCATCCAGACAAGGATCCGATTGCATCCCATCCACTGATTCAAGATTTCTTTAGTTCTAAACGAAACCAGCCGATTGCAATCCCAGTGGACCATAAATTGCAGACATGGGACATAGACATTGTGATACGCTTTGTCAAGATGAATTGGGCAAACAATCAATCCATCTCGTTAGCAACATTACAAAGAAAAACAATCGTTTTATTGTGCATTGCAACTATGGCCAGACCGAGATCAGATGTTGGCAACATACAATTCCGTGACATCCGAATAGATCGAGATGAAAACAACTCCTTAATGGGTGCGAGAATCCACTTTCGAATGCCAAAAGAAACACAGTTCAAGACATGTACTATCGGTGTTGTTGAAAATTCGAGCGTGTGCCCTGTCCAGTGTCTTTCTTCTTTTGTTGACCAAACAAGATCTATCAGGGTTATTCTAGGTGAGACACACAAATTATTCCTGGCATATATTGAAGATACATCCAAGACTTGCTCGGCTAGTGAGACTACTGTTGCTAACTGGGTGAAAGAGGTGATGAAAGATGCAGGTGTTGATACTACCAAATACGGACCTCACTCAATCCGTTCGGCTGCTAGTACTAAAGCAGTGGAAAATGGTCATAGCATTGATGAAGTGAAACAGCATGCGAATTGGAGTCTACACTCACAAACATTTGAAAAATTTTATTATAAACCAGCTACACCACTTACCTTGGGTGCCAATATTACAAATTCAATTTTTTCAACGGAAAACCTAACCACATTGGAAGCCGGAACGAAGGCAACTGAGATTGTTTTAGGTACGACAAACAATCCAAATGTTGCCGAAGTGAAGGCAGAAAATGTGGTTAACCCCACCCATACTTCTTGGCTCAATCATTTGAAGAACTTATTCTGAATACTTAACCCACCCTGAAAAAAAAAAAAATTTGAATTCTTATCCCTATGCTTGCTTTTCAAGATATAAGGAAGAAAGGGATTTAAAATTTTATTACTATATTTATATGAAAAATAAAGCGTGGCTCTGAGAGCATTAACCACATTTTCTGCCTTCACTTCGGCAACATTTGGATTATTCAGAAGGCGAAGATCACGTGACTGCAAATTAATTTTTCTCAAATTTCAGTAATAGATGTTTTGATGATTATATTTAGGCATTCTGCTACAGAACATTCCAACCAGTTCATTACCAAGGTCGCATAAACAATCAAATGCTCTGCAATAAACACATCTATTCCGTACCGCAGATGCACTTTTCTCTTTTGCTTCATTTCTTTGCTCAATTTTTATTTTCTTATAAGAAATATGCGATACACCATTAAAGAAATTGAATAGTCAATGGCTTGATTTATCATACAAAATATCAAGATTTGGGTTGGCAGCAGTGTAGGCCTTAGTCATCTAGTGCTTTACTCAAAATATCATGTCACTGCTACTTAAATTGAGATGTTGCAACGACCATACTCTTCCTTCTTCAATACTGATTTCTATTCATTTTTTGCACATTTTTGCTCGTCGGAACCGAATTTCAGCCAATGGAACTGCTTAAATTCATATACCGACGGAAAGGTGAACCTTATTCAACGGACGCCAGCAGCGTCTGTTCAATAAGGTTTGTCTAAAGATAACGTAACCCTTAGCGGAGTTATTTTCTTATAGGGTAGCCTAAGGACGAATTTTTTTTTTTCCCAAAATCCTCTAATGAAAAGTGTGTTTTTTCCAAAAAATTCCTTATGAAATAGCAGGCAGTTAAAACTCAGAATAACATCGTTTCTTCATCATCGTTCTCTTCTGACATGTACTTTTTTATGCTAAGTATGTAGAAGAAGAAAAAAGAAAAATAATGGTAGTAGTTTCGACTTTCTATCACTATTCTTCGTAGGGTAGTCAACTTTTTCAAAAAAAATGTTGATTTCGGGGCTGATAATTTTTGGACATAGAGATATATGTCGAAAGTTTCACCCCGAAAATTGGTCTTTTTTCAAGTATTGTCACTACTTCACAAGGAATGGTCGCACGTAGTTAATATGCATATGGTTGTAAAGCTCTTTTAATACTCTTTCATCTTTGCTATAATACAATTATCTAAAAATGTACGCTAAAGAAGATATTCTTGAAACTAAAAAATCTACAACTGAAACTTTTGCCCTTGTGAGTCGAATGGTCGATGTCATCGTCAATAAGAGACTCGATGATCGCAACATCGCGAAGCTTGAGCCACACCAAGCTCTAATTAAGCTCCTTGGCATCACCGACTATGCTGCTCAGAAAGCGATTAATATACATTGTGAGCGTTCGGAACCTTCCGAAAAAAAACATATGGGTCGTCCTCCTCATCAATTGCAGCCGGAATATATTTTTGCTGTTAAGAAATAGCTGCAAAAACACTTCTTTCTGAGTTTTAAAGTGGCCTTTTTTTAATCAAAATTGATGAAATCTACTTTTTAAGCTTTCTCAAGTTATAGTGATCAGAGAGAAGCAAGACCTAACCCAAAAAATTTCCCAACTTTTTTCTGATTGAATGGTACTACTCTTGTAAAAATCTGATGATTATAGCGAGAGTAAATTGAAAACGGAGCGGGGTGAAACTTTCGACATATATCTCTATCTCTATATCTATATCTCTACTGGTTTTTACCTTGAAAAATGCTCCACTCATTTTCATTGTCACATTAATTCTGACTCGGTATAGCTGATACCATTAGTTTATCCACATCAATAAGGCCTGAGTCCCAAGAGCCAATTGGTCTATTTGGTATATGATCCAATTTGTCTCTCAGGTTAGCATCATATTAGAATCGATCTCTAAAGGATAGATAGATGAAGTAGTCATTGATCTATTACAGTTACTCTAGTTCTATTCTAGACTCTATGTCCAGATATAGCATGTATAATCATACTTTGTATCATTTATTTCGTAATCAGGATATAGATTCTAAATGTTCGCAACAATTCTACTCAGGTACGAGTTACACTGGACCTTCATCTTTGTTAACATGACCAAAAAAGAGGACGTCTTCATAAGCCACTGAGGCGCGCGAGAGGGGCGCGCGAGTAGTTCTCCTTCTCCATTGGATACTTGCTCGATTGCTCTTGTCAAGAGAGAGATTCAATTACCGCAGCTGACGTAGAACAACAAATTTAAAACACTGTATGAGTTTTTGAAACTTTAGTTTTTCTTCCAACTGGTCATTATTTCTTGACTGTTGCTATGCCTTGCAGACTTGAGCTCTTGGCTGTATTGTTCCTTCTGGACTTGTTCTTTTTGGAAGTTCGCATGCTTCAGTTCTTTGGATTTTTTTCCGTGTTTTTTGGTTATTTCTTAAAATCTTTGCATGCCGTGCAGACTTGAGCTCTTGGCTGTATTGTTCCTTCTGGACTTGTTCTTTTTGGAAGTTCGCGTGCATTGAATTTCTTACGTTACTTGATGAGCTTGCAGCCATCACATAATCGCACAAACTGCCTACTAATCTATTTCACATCTTTACATGCGCTTACATCCCTACGAGTAGGCTTCGTTAATGATGACTTTGCTTTGAAGTACAGAAAGTACATCTCTGTATTCCATTGCCGTTTGGTTAAAGCTTAAACCGAAAACTTTGTGCTTACCTTCAAATGAAATGCCTGCGTCTTAAGGATTAGAAATAAAGCTACAAAAATCATGAAGATGTTTATTGACATTATTATATCTTCTGTCTCATCTATATATGTGTTGCTTACTTTCAAACCCCCACTTTTGCTGTTGATACATTTGGAGGTCGAGTCGATGAAACCCTATGGAATTTTGTTGAAATGCTAGATCATAGCTCAAATGGTTTGTTCTCCAAAGTGTATGATGTTTCTTTTATGGCCCTTCTCTGTCTTCCCGCGGCAGGTGCCTAAAAAAGGGGTCTCTTTGACGACATAGCTTTTATTCTGTCAAAAACACATGTCCATTCTATTTTGTCACCCCTCAGTATAACAATTAAAGGATTTTAAATGAAGGGATCAATTCCAATACAAAGAGAGTTTTAAAATTGAGGTCTCTAAGCTCATACTTTGCTAAAGAAAATTCTGAGCATCTTCAAATGTCTAAATCCCAGATCAGGAAATTGACGCTAGAAAAGTCATTTTAAGAGAGATTCTCTTCTCTCCTCGCTTTTATTTTTGGTATAGTCTTCTTATAAAAATGTCACAGACTCCCATGAACAGCGAAAACAATAAGAGCACTGTCAAGTGTATTGATGACATCTTGTAGGCCACGAGTATCCTTGAGGATAGTAAAGTTGGGGGTTTGCGTCCAACATACCTGTTTCAATTCTCAAGAAGAGACCCTTTGACATTTTGAAGTGTCTTGGGAATACTTCAGCGATGTATCGGTACGGGGCATCGAAATAGTCTTTGTTCAGTCTTCTATCAAATTCAACGCTATTGTGACAAATAAATTCTCGACCAGGAACTGATCAAATTCTGTCAGAATTGTCGTCTTTTAATGATCACTTTTTGGCATTGTTGATGGCCAATTTATACTTGAGTAAAGCCTTATTCATCTGAATTTAAGTATGATAAATTCTTTGGCAATTTCGTTTTGCTTGTTCATTTTGAATGGTAAAAAGTAATTGATTTTCTTTATTTTGATGAACTCAAATAGTCATTCTTCAAAGACATTTATTTGTACTCAGATTTAGGCAGTGAGACTCAAAGCATGTTCTATGCTGAGTTTGTTGGCACTAAAACGATACGAGAACCTATTATTGTCGCATCCTATATTTTGTCCATTGTGTAAGGTTCCTCAACAAACATGCTTTCATGTATGAACCTCATCATCATAATTCTATCTCACACCTCTTTTCATCGTTTTTTATTATTGTCTTTTTATCATTATCTTTTTGTATTTCTTTTTGTATTTCTTTTTGTATTTCTTTTTGTATTTCTTTTTGTATTTCTTTTTGTATTTCTTTTTGTATTTCTTTTTGTATTTCTTTTTGTATTTCTTTTTGTATTTCTTTTTGTATTTCTTTTTGTATTTACTTTATTCTGTCTTTGATTACCATCATTTTGGTAAAAAGTGTTATTTTATTTTAGCTATCTTTTGTGTATGAAACTAAATCTTATAACCAGTTGGTAAATAAGAAAGCAGTCTTATAAAACAAACATCAAAAGGAACGAATTTAGTGGATTCCTTTTTTGTGAGATTTAGGCATTTGGAAATAGGTAGTCCATTGGAGCTGCTTTGAGTGCCAGACATATTCGGTTTTTAAGAATGCAAGTTACATCGATAATCCAGAGCGCGCTCAAAAAGATGCTTCTCGAGATTCTTAACGAACAGCAAAGATCAAAGCAGAAGAAGAAGGAGAAGAAAAAACGTTATTCAACCACGATAGTCTTGATTCTATAGACTCATGTCTAATGAGGTACCAAAAAAAGAAAAAGAGAAATTTTTGGGATAATACTTTTAAAATAAGTCTCTATCTGAAAGAAAGCAACTAAATTGAAGATTTTACAGAAAAAAGAAAACATTTTTATTCTATGGCGTGTGGTATGTCTGTCCTGTAGAGGTCTCGCCCAAGTATTCTTCACGCAGCGCCTCACTGTATTCCTTTAAGCAGTTCTATTTGTTATGCATTAGTTTTGCTTCTTTCCATTTTACGGCTAATCTTTAGCTTGATTTGCGTTACCCTCAACTCATACAGTGCTTCGATCGTATCTTCTAAACTGTCTACTTCTTCTACACAAAATGGCACAAACAGCCTCTTTCCGGGAAGTACAACATCAATGTCTTCATGTCTTGTCAAGTAGTACAAGTAGCCTTCTTGTCCTATCGATTTTTACCTTGTTACACAACTGTGTCTTTCTTTTCCTTTCTTTCTGTAGGCTTACCGTTCAGGTCTAAAGACCAAATGCTCTCTGGACCGTTCATGACTTTGTTGTACAGCTGGAGAGACTTTGAGCATCGAATGCTCTTCGATTCCTGGTGAGTTGTTGCAGAATCGGAAAGGCCATCTTTCACCTCACACAGACAAACAGGTATCTTCTTGTTGTTATAAGCAACCAAATCGCTTCTTCGGCCCATCAAGTTCTTGATGGCGGTGAGGTTGGTGCTGGCTGCTGAAGTATTAGTTTTTTTTGACCTTTTTGTGGCGTCAGTGGTTCTCTCTCCACTCTTCCAGCGCATGAATGTATCAACAAAGATAGCATTCAACATCTCCTTCAAGACATACACGATGTCGGACTCATCAACATCCATGACCCTTTGCCTTTTTCTGCTTCTTTCTTTCTTCTTCTTGTCGCTGTCATCGCCACTATCGTCTTCGTCTTCGTCATCGCTATCATTGCTGGTTGCCCATTCATCAAACTTGTTTTTCCTATTGCTTTATGTCAGCCATGCTATCCTGCTAACTGGTTTTGTGCCCACTTACATCATAGTGCAAATTGCACCAATCTGCTGTCTTTTACCTTTGGCAATAGCACAGTCAACGAAGCCGGCATCATCAAACAATGTCTAGCAGACAAACCATAGCGAGTAAGATAATCTACCTTTTTTTTATGTGTTTGGGTGTATTTTACCTCCTTGCATTCCTTAAACAAGTTCTTGATCTCGACACTTTCTTCTTCTGAGATCATTATTGGTGCCTTCAATTCTTGCAAGCTTTTGTATTGACTTATGGTCAAATACCTTTGGTATTCATCAGCGTATTGCTTGTTGTTGAGATTTAGGACATTGGATACACTAAGCCTATTCTATCTCGTTAGTACATATTCAGCCATACTTATACAATCATTACTTTAGCACACATTTTGACAAGTGATTCAGCGTGTCAAAAGTCATCAAGTACTTGCAAGTCATAACTTGTAAGCACTCCTTCAGTGATCTGCCTTCCTTTGATTCTAGTGAAGAGATTTCTTCTAGCACTTGTTTGACACCTTCGAACTCTTCTCCCTTGAACTAACATAGACAAGATTTTTTTTTAGCTACCGACACTGTAATGGAAGATAATTCAGAAAAAAGAGAAACCATCCTTACCTTTGCCTCGCACCACCGAAACAATCTTGCACCAAGGCAATCTACTTCTATTAACTATAAATCGGTGTATAAGCAAAAGAGTTTGTTTGATAGTATGCAGCAACACTTACATTAATCTGGTACAGCTGCTTCCAGACTTCATCTTCTACTCTACACAATGCTCTTTCGCTAGCATTGCCGACTTGCTTTTCTTTTCTAAGTGCTTCCTTGTATCGTTTGACCCAAGTTGCTCTTAGTTTATCCCATGAATTGTATATATTTGTTGATACAATCAAATCTTCATGCTTAGAAACAAATTCTTTTAGGGAGTAATCAACAACAGAATTGTCGCGCAGGAAGTCAGTGAGTTCTATTAAAAAAGTCAGGACGCTGCAGAGTCATGTCTCATTGTAATTTACCTTTAGAACCAATGTAAAACATGTATAAATCTTAATGCAAGTCAATATAGTATAATAGTAATAGTGAGGGGCCAAGAGATGAATCAATAAAATAAAGTAGTAATAGATGAATGGAATGAAAGGAATAAAGCAAACATTTCATCTTTTTTGGCTGCAAACTTGCGCAGCAACAGCATGAAACAGATATTGACTTGCTAAGTCACAGAACGATTTTCCTATTAGAAATTTTGGCTAAACTAACTGAATGCCCTAGGTTTTCTATTATGTTGATGTTTGATTATACACTCGTCATATGGTCGATGTTTGTGCTACAATCTGCCAACTTTGTTTTTATTGATGTTTCAAACAGTCTGTGTACTGTAAACGATAAAAAGAAGTAGAAGAGATGAAAGAGTAGATATACATTCAGAAAGCTTCACTCCAAAACTTTTTGAATATATCTCTATAGGTTTGCCATTTTACTTTTTTTTTTTTTTTTTTTTTACTTTAGTTCCGATTTTCTTATAGAATAGAATAAACACATATCATGTTGTCATATTAAAAAAAAAAGCTTGATAACAATAAATAAGCTTTCATTGCTAATATTACTGAATGGCCTTTTTCACATGCAAAAAGAACATAAAAATATCTTTTAGCTCGAATTTCATGTGTATTATAACAATCATATCACTTTTCTAAATTTAGGATTTGTTTGTCTTGCTTATCTTCATCGTATGCCTTGTTGATGAAGGCAAATGAGTTATATACTGGACTAAAGCTCATCTTTTCCTGATTCATAATACTCGATTTCAAGTCCAACAGGTAAAAGTTTTGATGCAAATAGGGAATGGTACCACAAGTTTATGCGTTTCATCCAACAATTACTTTTTTGTTTACCTTCATTCACTAGCTGATTTAGAGCTGGTTATCAAAAATAAAGCGATGCATATGCTTGCCATTGTTCTCTCGTAGCTGTACAGTTTCATACTAAATAGAATCGCGTTTGAGGCAGCATATACTTTTTGCGTTAATCATCAGTATAGATAGTCTTTTCTCAAACATTAAATAAAGCAAGAAGTACAAGGGCTTTATCAAACTAAGCTTGATTGAATTGCTAAGTATGGGAAAAAGACGGTTGATAGACTATACGATCTGCATGTGTAACACACATCTAAAATAAGAGTTTTTACAATACATGGCCTAATTCAGATGGCTTTTTTTTTATTAAAGCTAGGTAGAGTGTTGCATTCCTTTTTTTTTTAGTCTCTTTTGGAGTAACCAGTCATCATAGATATTTCTTTTTATGAAAATATCAAAAAAAATAGATACAGTCAAGCCTATTTAAAATTGGCGTTTTGGAAATGAATGGCCGAAGTTGTCTCTTAGACATTAGATTACCAAATAATACAGTATAGTATGTATGCTTATCCAGAGACTAGTTCGTCCTGATTGTCCACTGCGTCAAAGAAATTGCCATCTTCATCCTAGAAATCAAAATCAATCGGAAAGGAGGTAGTAGTAGGAGCCACCAGGAGGAGAGTAGTGGTAAAGTCAAATTGAGCGAGATATTCGCGACGATAATGATTTTTGAAGAAAGCATCGTTTGATCAGTTTCCTATAGCGATAATATCCTCTCTTGGGATGCCTAACTTGAGAGCAAAGGAAGAAGCCAAAGAGCGGACCAAAACATATTTATCAGAAATAGATACCGACACAAAAGAGTGAAGCCATCTGTCCAAGGTTTGGTTTATCAATAAAAGGGCAGGAGACTTGGTGTTGACAAATAAAAGATGACAGGAGTTGTGACGGCGTTGAATTGAAAGCAATAGAGCATGGAAGGTTGCCAAGGGACAAAGAAGAGTATCTTGATGCGGTTTCACTTCGTAAGACTTGATAATGCGTCGGCCCCTCTCTTCTCTTTAGGTCTCACCCCTTCAAAAGATAGAGCGCCTGTATCCTGTTTGATGACAACAGACGAAAAAGGGATACGGTTCAAATCTGAGGGGCGGAGGAAATAGGTAAAGGCCAAAAGAAATGCAAGTTTGCGTTGGCAAGAGGACAGAGTAGTAGTAGCTGAGGAGTGAAACAAAGAAAAGGTAGGTGTCAAGTCTACCGTAGGTTTGCGTAAGCGAGAGGGAGCAGCTTGTGATTTCAAGAAGCGCTATATCTGCACTGTTGTAAGGGGTCTTTTATACCTTTTTGAACTACCGAAATTACTATCTTCTTAAAGTTTCTTGACTATAGCTAGTACTTTAGAGACGGTTTGGTTTATAATAAAGTCAAAAGTATGGGATGTGAAAGAGATGTGATTTATTGAAATGATAATCTTAACTAACTTTTTAAATGTTTCATGGATGATCTGAATTCACCCTGCTTCCCTAATCTGCTAACGTTCCTCAATGCTGAGATTGAATGTACCAAAAGTGTGTTTGACAGTATCCCCTAAGGACACTCCAGAAGTACAAGCCGCACTACTACCTCCGTCAACAGCACTATTGCGGATCGTTGCAGGCTTTAGATGAAAATAGGTGATCACCGTCCTAGATAGAAGAAGATTTGACACCTGGTAATTCTTATAGTATTGTAGGTCAGCCATAAAGTTGATAACGCCTACTAGCAGATAGTTGCTGATGTGCACCTTATGAAACTGTGTCCAAAGAATAAACAGATAATGATGGGAGCGATAGGCGCGATTGGTTGGAGTATCCGCTAGCATCAATTGCCTATCCGCTAGCATCAATTGCCTAGCCGCTACACCTAAAGCTTCCGACGACCCAAAACGAGACCTGATAGCTTCCATGCGGAGAGTCTCCACTTGCCGCTGGCTAATGGATGAATCGTCGAAGGAGTTGTCACTTGAACGCAGTCTGTTGGCAGTAGTAGAGGACGATACACACTTATTTGGAGGATTAGAGGATACCAAAGTGCCTGAGCCTACAAAAAGCCATATGCCGTTCGTGGAGTAGGGTGCCTCGAAGATGAGACATAGCATCCCCAACCGTTGTCGCTTACATCTACTTAGATTCTCTGGTCTGGCGTTTGTGGTAAGATGTTTCGACCGTTCCAGGAGAGGTTGTTGTGCCACCACTTCAGCTCTTGAAGGCATGAGCTCGAGAGAGGAACCTGTGTGTCTCAATCAGCCCTGGAAGAAACAGACAAGTTCTTCAACCGCAGCAGGTAGCGTGCGTACTAATTTATCTGTTAAGTCAAGAGAGTTAAACAAGATTAAGAGAGGATTTTATTCAGTATACGAGCATATTACAAGTTTAGAGACGCGCACCTAGGTTGTGTAACAAATGCTTGCGTAGGCATTTTAACAGCCAATAGTATTTGAGAATTTTGATGCATGAATTTTATTTTAAACTTCAGAAAAAGGAAATGATTGGCGGGGAATGATGATTTAACTGTCACCTAATGAATTCTGAGGGTTTTTATGTTTATAATTGACAGCTTTATTCATGTATTAATAATAATGATTCTAACTTGTCTTAATATACATACTTTTTCTAGTTCCTTTGTTAGGTTTTTTAGACCTGAGAATCCAAAGAGAAGGGAAAAGTATTAATATGAGTGATGCGTATTTATACACTTTCGTTGGATATTATATGTTACACTCAATTCACAGTGAGTTACAATTAGAAATTATTCTGTTCTGCCATATTTTAGAAAATAAAGGTAGCATAATTTATTCATATCATATTTTTTTTGTTAATAAATGAGCGAAAAGTCTTCTAAGAGTGTCTTTTACAGTTAAAGGAGTGTCCGGGATAAGTTCTTGGCCATCTTGACTTTGGGTTGGGCTTGAGCTCTACAACATAAAAATGGCTATTGTAGAGTTGCACAGGAATAGAGCGAACAGGGGAGGAAGGGGAAAAGTTAGGAGCGAATGTGGCACTTCAATTGTCGGGTGTATAGCAAGCAATAGCTCTGCTAAAGGTATCCGCTGCTAATTGGACCATTTCGGGAAATTGGAACCAATTATCAGTGATACCTGCTGAAGCGTCGTTGCTAAGCTTGCTTTGGATACTTTCAAATGTACCAGAGAGAACTTCAGAAGCTGAGGGAGAGCTACCAAAAACTTGGCGGTAGAATTGCTCATTCTTTCTCAAGCATAAAAGCATCTCATGCTTGACATTGCCAAAATTGGCTTCATTATCGAAAATGGCATGAGCAATTGCTCTATAACTACAATTAACATCAGGTGAAGGATTGAAGTGGCCTATCACTTGCTTGGCACTCAATCCTTTTGGGAATGGAATGGCTAGGCGGACTACTTCAATCGTTTGATGTCTATGTTAATTTTAGTTTTTGGTATCAATATCTTGGACAACTTCTTTTTGACTTGCTTTTTCTTGTTTGGCAAGTTGAGCGATTCTGCCCATCTCTCTCTAAAGCAATTTTTTCTCGGGTAGTATTTTTAGGACCACCTTTGATGTCATATACTATTGGAGGAGGAAGGATCTGCTCAACTTGCTTGTCATCAGAATACTTGCTTATAATTGCTCTAAGCTCATCCTCTGAGCTGATTCTTTCTCCTTGAGTTTTTAAGTCTGCAATGATATAGTGCAATTTCTGCAATTGAACCTCTTCAGGCTTTCTGACTTCATGCTCTTCAGGATTATGCTCCTTGCTGGCATTTGTCATTTCAGCAATAGTAGCAACTTTAAAACGACAATATTAGACATTTGTTTGATACTCTGTACTCTAATCTACTGACCTCTACCATTCTGATACATAATGTGCTATCTTCTGTGGACGGCAGCTAATGTAATAGGACCATTATATCTTGCAATTCGATGTCTGCAAGGAAGACGGTATGCTCTACGCAATTCGCAAAGACATTTACCCGTAGCAGGATCCACATGAGAGACATGATCAGGATCAGCTTTGTTGTCCATTAAATTGATGTATTTAAAACGAATACGATCAAAGGCAAAGCTGGTGATCCTGCCTCTCAGTTGGCTCATCTTGTCATCAATTTCATGTCCAGTCTTATCCTTCAAGACCGTTTCAAACAAAGACTCACGTAGAGTCTGTCTGTTTCTTCAGCTTTCCTGTATTTGAAAATAGAGCAAATCAACCAAACCTTGATCCAGACACGCATGTAACAATCAACTCACTCTTCCTTTAACCCATTCGCGGATTTTCTTGGTCACCAAGCCAAGAGAACCAGAAGATGTCTTGTTGTGGCGCTTAATGCCACTGTGAGTACTTTCGACTCTGTTAGACGTGCGATTGCCCATGTGCACATAGGTGTTGACATAATAGCCAACCCAATGGTGACGAAAGGTCATCATGCTATACAAGTTTGAACGTTAGAAAAATTTATGTTAAATGCTCTATAACTTATTTTCATTCACATTACCTATCAAGATACGTTTTCATTTCTTTGCCTTTATCAACGCAAAGATTATCTTGAGAGACAAACGCATCGTACCCATTCTTGAAGCCTATCAATGCTTCCTTGGTGTTTGATTGAAAAGCTATCTTGTGGACAATAGCTTTGAATCGCTTTTCCAGCAAAGGGCGGCTTTCTTTGTCTACAAAGAAGAGCAATGCAAAAATAAGTTGTCTTTACTCATAAGAAAGTTCAATATCAAATTACCAAGCTGGAATCTCTTGCTCATGCTTTTGATGAGTCTTTTCATAAAGTTGTGCACAATGTGCACATAACACAAAATCTGTCTTGACTCAGGAAACACAACCTTAATAGCATTCATTAAGGCTTGATCCTTATCAGTGACAAAGTTGTCAGGAAGAAGACTGGGATCAGTTCCACTGGGCCAAGCAATGCTTCCCAGTTGCTTCATGGCCCATTCATAAGACTCGGTAGTCTCCTTTCTCATCCAACATCCAGCAGCATGAATGGTTGCAAGTCAACTTCGACGATACTCCGAAGCAGCTGTGCCTGCAACAACAATGTTGAGCAATACCATACAGTGGCTGTTGGTCTTGTATGTTGCATCAATGATGACACTTTCAGGGAGTCGTCTAAGCTCATCCCTTCCATGCTCATGCATGAAGAAAACAGCATTCATCTTATCATCACTTTCTACTCTGGTACGTACTTGATGCCCAGTTTGCTCCAAACCTGAGATGAACTCAGACATACTAGAAAACTGGTCATTGCAGAAGCGTTGCTGAATGTTATGCAAATCGCTTAATATGATGCTATTATCAACTTGCTTTTCTACCAACAACTAGTAAGATGTACGTATATTAGTATTGACAAATGAAAGAATAAAATGGAATTCTGTCGAATTCAAAAGTAAAAGGATTTGGTCTGAAGCAGCAAAAATGATACAAGACGAGAAAAGGATATGAAATCAAATCACTCATTCTTTATTTCCTCTCTTTATTTTGTGTTAAAAGACATTCCATCAACTAAATATTCATCTCTCAAATGCAACACCGTCGAAATGAACATAGCTGTATAAAAAATATAAAGTATAAAGAAGCTCATCTTACCTTCAAAACACTTCTAGGAGTTTCTCCCTTCTTCATCATGCTACAAGCAGCTTCGAAATCTTCGGGGAGAAGCTTCCTGAAGACCGAATAGGTTGACAAGTCACTGCTAAGAGCATGGTTATGCTCAAGTGTGACTTGGCGAACCCCCCAGGACCTCTCAGTATCGCGTCCTACAGACGCATAGATGCGCAAAGGGCATCGCTTTCTGGCAGATTGACAGCGTCGTCCACTCTTGTTCATATCTATGAAAAAGGAGCCCAGTCAATCGCTTGATTCAGTTAATCCATTTCGTTTATAATTCTCTAGGCAGCACATACCCTCAGAGCTTTCTTCTCGCTCAGCGTCGGCTTCAACTTTCTTGGCCTTTCTATAAGCACCGCCATGTCTACATTGCAAAACAATGTAGCTGTTCTTGCTACTTCTAGCAGTGGTGATTGGGCAATTGAACTCTTTGCCCAAAGCTTGTGCTTTATCACGAAGCTCATCTAAGCTTCTGAATTTGGCACCTACAAAGAAGGTTTTTCCAAGTTCTTCCTTCATATCGTTGGAGGATTCGGCAACGACGGTTGATACAACTTCGTGTTCGCTTTCCTCTCTAGTTTCGTCAAAAACAAGCGATTCAGCATCACTGAAATCATTCCAGTCGCAAGTGACAGTGGCACTAGTCGTCATTCGTCTCACTTGAGAGTCGGTAACGGTAAGTTGAGAATTGTCTAAAGATACTTGAGAGTTTCTAATATCTTCAGGCACCAAAATGTTCGAATACCGTTGACTGTTCAAATGCCTAGGTAGACATTTGACAAAACCTTGTTGCGCGGAAATTAAATCTTTTCTTAGATAAATTGGTAGCCTCGGTCAAACAAACGATCTCTTTGTCCATGTGTTTTTTGCTGGTATTGATGTAGATGATTTTTTTTTGTCAAATCGATGTAGATAGTGAAGAGAGCTAGACATGTGTTTGGAATAAAAAAAAAGTGTATAGCTTGATAACATACACCTCAAAAAAAAAATATCTTCGTATTCAGTAGTGTGTTGTTTGTCATTGACATCAAGAGTTGCGGTAACAATCTGTTATTATTGTTGAACTTTTGCAGCAACCTATCATGCTAATTTGTCAGAACATTGAAACAATAGGTAATATCTTTGTCCAAAAATTTACATTCAATACTACAGACTCGAAGGAAGCGCCGGCAGTATCGTTCGTGATTTCAATTGTAGTCTTTTATTACTCTCTTGTCCTATTTTCGTGCTCTGCCTGTTCTCGGCTTTCGCAACATTTATGTATTCTTGATCGAAGAGAAGATTTCGTTTGCCGCGACTCCAAGAAAATTGAACGAGTGATTGCTCATGTTCGACACAATAAAGTAAATTACATTGAACTTATTAATGGTGTTAGCTATTGGTGATTTGTTCTTTGCCTTTGCATTTTGCAATACCTTTCTCAATATATTGCAACAAATTGTGCTGGTGCGATTGATAGATCTTGTAAAATCGAAATATTCCTATGCAGGCAATAAGTCTGTAGCAGTCGATAGCCAAGCGTCATGAAAATCCTGCTTTAGGCTTTTAAACATTTTGATAATGAAGTTAAAGAATAAAGGAACAAATGAGTACAAAGTAACAGGAAAATGAGTAGAAAAAGAAACAAAGCAGTGTTCTTTTGCTAATGTTGTGGAAGAGCAGACCCACCTATCATAAGGATCGGGGACAGAAGGGATGGTAGGCAAAGGATGGTAAAGGCAATCCATGCTGCTAAGCAGTTGCAAAGAGAGCATACCAATATAAAAGCGAGTTAGAAGTAGCTTTTGAAGGAAAAGAGTTGAGAGTGTGGTCAATGATGTGCGCAACCAGGAGGAAGATGGGGCAAAACACGATATGTTAGAGGGTGATCATGAGTGAAATGCTGTCCAGTGGCACAAGAATGCTCTTCTCAGATAATGAGGAATCGGTCTAAACTCCAATGAATCAAAATGCTACGTTGAAAGCGAGACATGGGCAGTTAGAGAATGGGGTTGGGTCTTTAGGTACAAGGTCAGCAAGCGCGAAGAAGGACTAAAGTAAGCTGCATGAAAGAGATTTTATACTAAGAGGATCTAGCTATATGCGGCAAGTAACACAGTGTTTATGCTATAAAGTCCGTTTGAATAGGAGACAAAAAAAACGATGACATCTCCAATGCGCGATTATTGCTCTCCAGCTGTCAAAATTAAAGATTTTATTTATTGGATTTTCTTGTTTCATTCTATTTTTTGTTCTTTTTCTCTTTATTGAAACCACTATACAATGGCTCATCATCATACTACCTCGAATTCAATGGATATAAACAGTTCCTCGAGTATGGACATGGGCATATTTCATTGGAGCGCTCGTGGAGACGGTCTTTGGCTGAATTCATGGATACCTCAAACCGAACCTGCTTACATAGGTGCTTGTTTCGGACTCTTTTTGATTTCTATTCTTTCAAGAAGTTTGCCTGCGTTTGAATCTTATTTTGTCGTTTGGAGAGCTTCGCGTAACGATAGTACATTAATAGCCAGTAGCTCAACCGCAGTATGTATATAAAACTTACATACAAAACAAAATACTAACAATAACGTTTTCTTTCCTCACCAGGAATTAAGAACTAGCCACGAGAAGCATCCTGACATGTCAGAAGAATCTTTTAGTTCCACAACATATCCAAAGCCTTTAGGCATGCCATCTATTCCTAGCTTTTCCTGGACTACTGATACAATCAGAAGTTTCTTGCATACATTAACTGCATTTGTCAGTTATTTGCTTATGATGGTCGTCATGACAGGCAATGGAGGTTTCTTTCTTGTTATCATTCTGGGCATTTTCTGTGGCGAAATGGCTTTTGGTAGATACAAGTATTTAGCAGGTGCTTCCCATGTTGATCATGTCCATTAACATCATTGTCAACTTTCCATATCTATTCATCCTTATTGTTATGAACATATATTTATACCCTCATTTTCAACTTCATCCTCCCCTATCTCATTTTTTTTTATTTGTTTGTAAATAACCTCTTTCTATTTACAATAAACATTCATAACAATAATCAAAAACAAATGATTGAATGCTCTGAAAACTTAGGTTTATTTTTGTTGCTGTGATACGCTTAGACTGTCATGGCTTTTGGAATCCGAAAAAGAAGTTAGTTTTATATAGCATACCCTTGTTATGTTGTTGACTATCAGAATCTGTCTTAGTTTGGCGGCTGTTCATCATGAAGTTGTCCGTCAACAGATACATTTTATTCTGAAGGTAATTATGGGCCGGAAGCGAAAATTCAAAGAGACCCTTCTTTGTGGTTAAGCTTTTGCTGACAGTAACAAAGCCAGAAGTGAAGAGTAAATTGCTGCAAGAGTCGCGATAGCACTTTGATACTGACATATGTACCTATCGAAAAGAGTTTTCAGATAGCAACTAATTTTGTCGAGCCTGCTCTTGTGATGATAACAAATCATGTTGTCAATAGGAAAATCTTTCTTACATATTAAGCATGACAACTTTACAAGAGATACAATATTTTTTTTCTCTTCGCGTCAAAAATAGTGTACACTGCTGTCTTAAACACTACTTTTGAACTTGAAGTGTTATAAAAAGTAAACAACAGAACTACGTTAGAACAATTTTTCCTTTACATATGAACAAGAACAGCGTTGCCAATGATAAAAAAAGCTCTTGTTGCTGGTTGCTCTATAAGAAATTGACTCCCTCCGTGTTTGTCTGTGTTACTTACTTCATCGCTATTCTAGCTTTGAAGCTCATTCTTGAAAGATACTATCAAATTTGAACTTCAAGAAGATTGGTTAAACTTGATTGATACATGCTTGCGTACAAAGAAGGTGCGCTGTAGACAACATGATATAATTTCAACAAATTTTTGGTCTTGTGCTTTATGGAGGGAGGTTTTAGAGTCCTGCTGCTTGCGAATTATAGGGTTCGTAAGTGTAGCCATGATGCTTAACTGTCTTTTTATGAATTTTCGGACCAAACAAACAACAAGTGAAATAAACAATAAAGCATAAAAGGTAAATTGTTATCATAATAAATTAAAAATAAAAATATATTAAAAAGAAAATTCTTATTGCTTCTCTAATCCAGATGTGTCATTACTGGCTTCCTCAACCTTAGGCTCTTCTAATTCGGTTAATTCTTCAACAGCCTTTGTTTTTTCAATTTTAGGCTCTTCAACCTTGGACTCTTCAACCTTTGGCTCTTCAACCTTTGGCTCTTCAACCTTGGACTCTTCAACTTTGGGCTCTTCAACCTTGGGCTCTTCAACCTTGGGCTCTTCAACCTTGGGCTCTTCAACAACAGGTTTTTCAGCCTTAAGCTCTTCAGCCTTAATCTTGGCTTCATTCTTTTTGGCCAAGTGTAATTCAGCTAATTCTGTCTTGAGTTTGTCGAGTTCGTTTTCAAGAAGTCTAATCTTGGTGTCTTTCTGACCCAATTGAGCCTTTAATTCTTCGTTCTCCTTAGTGAGTTGGTCACATGTTTCTTGAGACTAAAAGAGCAAACAAATTCATCAGACAATAAGTAAAAAAAAAAGTGATATGGTGTACGTCCAAGCCAAACAAAACTCACCTCTTTTTCGTTATTTGAGGAGATGGAAGCAGCCTTCTTGGGTTCTGAGGTAGATTCCTCGGCAGGTGCAGATGGAGTGAATTCCTTCTTAGCCTTAGCTGTAAAACCTTCTTCAAGGTTGATCAATTTGGGGTTAGCATCCTTGCCTTCAAACCATTCATCAGCAGTAAGTGAAGGCTCGTCACTAATACAAGGAGGGAAAATATCAGCTTGGAAAGCATCCGACTATTAAAAAAAAATTAGAATTTTATCAACAGTTGTTTTTGTTTCACTTACCTTTCTGGGAACAGTGAATGAAATAGGTTCAATCAAGGTAGTACCAACTTTATAGGCTCTTGCAACCTCACATTCATTTACTTGCAATGCACGCTTGGGCAAGAAAGCCATACCTCTTTGAGGTTCAATAGCTTTGTATTCAGAAAGAGGATACATGACATCATTATCATATTCATAGTAGCGAATGTTACCATCACTAAAAGCAACATATATTAGTAACAACGCATCATTCCTTTCCTAAAAAACAAAACTTACCCTTTACCAGCAAGATACAACATCTTGGTATCAGCATCATAGAAGGGCATGATGACACCAGATGAGGTGTCAATGAATTCAGACTTGAGGGGCTTAGCAAGATTGTTTGTATCCCATAGATTCAACTGGCGATCACTCATGCGAGAGAAACCAGTAGTGGCCAAACGATCCATATCACCAAGCCAGACGACACGGGATGCCTTGATACCTTGGTGACCAGGGCCTTCTTGAACGATTTTGTTTGAGCGAACATCAAAGATACGAAGCTTTTTATCTCTACAGGTGGTTGCCATCAAGGAACCGTTGTAGTTCCAAGCCATAGACTGAATGATTTCGCCATGACCAGTAATTTCTTGACGCTCAACGCCTTTCTCGATATCCCACAATTTGATTGTTAAATCAGTACTACTGGAAGCCAAAACATTTTCTGCCACAGGGTGGAAGAGAACATGACCCACCTTACTGTGAATAAAAAAAAAAAAGAAAAAAGTATTACTAAAAAACACGCTCTGCTTTTCTAATATATATATAGCCCTCTTGTTGATTTCCCCCCACTTTACCGGCCATGACCAGATAGTTTCAAAATAGGTTCAATATCTGTTTGATCTTCTTCATACTGTTCAGGAATAGCCCAGATCATGATCTTACTGTCTTCAGAGCCAGAAGCAATGACATAATCGTTGAAGGGATTGAAATCAGTATCCAGAACAGGACCTGTATGACCTCTATATAAGGGATAATTTTCAGGTAATTTGCCTAAATAACAAAGTCAACACACTTTCTCTCTCTCTCAGCTTTTTTAAATATATCCTGCTCTTACCAACTTGGGAGTGAGGAATAACAGCAAAAGCACCACCACCAGATGCTTGCCAGTTTACGGAAATAAAGCGCTGTATAGATCACATAAATGGGTTATCTATTCAGTCCCAAAAAAGCATATGGAAAGGACGTTTACTTACAGAATTGGCCTTCACCATGTTTGTATCCCAAGCGTTTGCGCTGACACGAAGATTGTCATAACAAAAGTCTCTTTTAGCACAAGTACCATAAACGTGACGGTATTTAGAAGGACGAACAAAGAAAGCCATGGTATGTTACTGAACCTGAATCGTTATTGAGATGAAGGGAAAATAAGCAAAGGCACAAGCAGAGCGCGTCACTCAGCAGTTCTTGTTTTCGCTAAAGGTAACTTACCGAAGTTTTATTCAAAAAAAAAGGGGGAGAAGACGTAGGCAAGTATTAATAAATTAAAAAGGAGAAAAAAGAGAGAGAGAGAGAGAGAGAGGGAAGGGAGGAAAAGAAGCAAACGGGAAAGTATCCTATAGAGTATTTGAACCTTACAAAGTCCGGCCCTCCCAAAGTGATTCTGTTGTCTGGTACGGTGATCATAGTACCAAATGGGGGTTTTATGTCGCGACTGCGGAATTTAAAGTCTTGGCATATAACCTTTTAATGGTTGATAGTTTGCAAACTATCATTTTTTTTTAACAAACGTATGACTTTTTATTTTATTACAAGCATACTTGGCAGTAGCACAAGATGTTTTATGTACAAGCATTGTAGAAATTGATCCTAGTTTGCAACAATCATCAATAAAGCAGTAAAAAAAAACTAAATGAGAAGGTTTAGCGCTAAAATGAAAGCCAGATTTACATTACAGAATTTAAACTTATTATGCTTATATTGCAATAGAACTAAGTAATTGCAATCTAAACAGCATTAGGTATCTAATTTGGGGCAATATATATACTGTTTCTTATACTTACTTGTGTTTGATATTCTCGACCTATCCTGCGAAAACAGTTTTTTTTTTCTTGTTTGTGGATTATTTCAATAATGAAGTGTTTGTGCTTTTGATTAAAACAGTTAGTGCATCATCACTTGTCATTACCGAACTCCTGTCCAAATGCTTTATAGAAATTCAGATATATCAACCATGACTGTTTTGACATGCAATGTTGTATTAGCCAAGTTGATCTATTGCCTTTTCAGACTTCCATTTAATCCAACGTATGCTCCGGCTTACTGTTCCTTTATATCCTCCTTTGAATAAGGAAACCGATGAACGTTGACATGTAACATTCGTTCATCTTTATTTCCAGTTGAAATCAAACTAAACGCAAGGCAATCATTTCTTCTAATATGTCAGTTTCTCCCCTTCTGCTCTGGTAAGTACCCTTCATTGAGAAGAGATAGTTACTGTTTGATCCCTGCTCTCCCTTTTCCGAGAATCAACATTCAAGTTTTTTTTATAAGCGCGTCTTATTATCTTGACCAAAAAAAAAATCTCTATTTTATTACGTTTTTGTTTTTTATTTTTCTCCTGTTCTTTGCTTCTTCAACACTTGCTCTTCATTCAACTCACGTCGATCTGTTTCCGTTAATTCATCTGCTTGATCCTCTTGCTCCTCTTCCTCTTGTTTTTGCTTCTCAGCTTCGTCTTCTTGAACAGAACGTACAACACCCTTTTTCTCGCTTTCCAAAACTTGTGTCAAGTAAGTGTTGATCTGATCTTGTAGAGAAACAATAGCTTCGGTTAGCGTTTGTTTGTCTTGGTTGACAACAAATGAATGCGTTGTATTGTTTGTTGTGTTTTTGTATTCTGCTGTAAGCGTTGTCATTTTTTTTAGGAAGAAAAATAGAGAGAGAGAGAGAAAATGTATGTGTTGAATAGACAGTCAAATTAAATTAAAATGAATAGGGTTGATTTCCCAATGGAGTGAGGACACCTTTTCTCCCAATTCATTAAGGGAACAAAACAGTACAGATTATTCGTTGTCGATTTCTAGTTTAACTTTACAGTGTTTAAATAATAGACCCTTGTTTTCATTAGAACAGTTTGGTTGCTGACACTCTAACATGAGTGGGGGTTTCCAGCTTTTCCTGAGAGACTCAATGAGAAAAAGATTTGCACTGCCAGTGCTTCTTTTTTATCTGTATATCTAAAGATTAAAACAGTTTTTCACATGAAATGACTAATACTTGAGACAAATGTACGGCTTAGAACAATGATTCAATCATCCTTCATCCATTAAAACACAGTTATCCTGCTTATGATATGCAAGAAACAGAAGATCCTGTATAAAGAAGATAATATTTCTTACTTATTGAAAGTTTATATTATATACTTTGTAAATATTGACAAACAAGTTGTTTGGAAGGTTGTCGAGACGAAGTTTTGATTGCTTGGTTTTTAAAAAAGTACAGATCAAAGAACCAAACGCTTAGGCGCTCACACGAAGAGGTATTACATCTGAAATGGAAATGGAAACAACAGCGAGACTATTTGCTATACTAGCTATAAACTAATGTGGACCAAAATCAAAAAAAAACCAGAGCATAAAAGGCGTGTCTAAGGAAAAACACTAAAAAAGATGGCTAGTAGAGTCGTTTAAGCCAAGTGTGTAGACTGTTAATGCCATTAGAAAACAACAATAACAAGAAATCCTCTATACACGAGAATTACTTGTCATTCTCAAATTAACGTCGATGTAGATATATAATAAATTGATGTGGAAGACAATTTCCTTCGTATGCTTCAAGTCTACACAACACCATTTAACTATGCAATTGATCCAAGCAATTAAAAAAAAAAAAAAAAATGAGCCAGCCTGATTTGTTCTGAAGAAAAAAAAATTCAAGTTCCGGAATTTTCTGCGGTCGATTTTTTGCCGGGCAAACGAGAGAGAAGAGGGGAGAATGGATGGAGGTGTGTTAAATAATCATAGTAGATCCTTAAAGCAACATCCTCTTTTTCGTGATTGCCAAAGGTACCTATAAACATCAATGAACACATTACTTCTTGAAGAGATGGATGGATGGACAAGCAGATCAATGGCTGTTTTATGGCAATGGCTAGATGAGAAGGAGAAAGAGGAGAACATCACAATTGCGGATAGTTTCGAATGGATGCAGGCAGATATAGATGAGAGCTAGGAAAAAAAAAAGAAAAGAGAATCGAAAGGATAGTAAAGCATACTACCAATTCAGCCATGCATCCATCAGCTTAATGAATCCATCCATTAATGATGTAAACAACACAAACAATGAAGCTTATGTTCATCACCAGCGCTTGATCTCATCTTTCAGTCTTTGTTGGACTCGTCATGGAAGATCAGCATTGTCGATCTATTTCCGATGTACACTTTTCGTATGTTTGACTCGAAACAGTTTTTAGTACTTGACCACCATACTTGACTGAGAGGAGGAGAACGACACATTGTACGATAAAACAGCACTTCACATACGATTTTTTTTTAGTTACTTCAACCTTAATAATTTTCACTACGAACTATGCGCACATACGAGTCGATATTTTGTGCTACCCTGTCGCCTTCTCTCTCTATCTCTTTCCCTTTTACTAGCCAACTCTTCTTGTTCAAGCATAAGCAGTTTTTCTGTACAATGCTATCCATTCTACTCCTTCTTGCAAGTTTTGCTTATCGAGCGAAAATGCTAACCTTTCTTCTTCTTTTTTTTTCTTAGCTATAATGCCCCACGCACCTAGAAACAGCTTCCTTGCTCCTGGCGTCTCTCGCTACTCTCGCTCTGTTGCCTACTCCAAGAAGGCTCAATACAAGCGCAAGCAAGTTTCTGTCGCTGCTGCTGCCAAGACTGCTGCTGCTGACAAGTCTGTTGAAGTCAAGGGTGCCAAGAACGGTGGTAAGCGTACCGTCCCTGCCCAAAAGGCCTCTCGTTTCTACCCTGCTGAAGATGTTCCTCAACCCAAGGTCTCTCGTAAGTCTGCCACCAAGACTAACCTCCGCAAGAGCATCACCCCCGGTACCGTTGTCATCCTCTTGGCTGGTCGTTACCGCGGTAAGCGTGTTGTTGTCTTGAAGCAACTCGACTCTGGTCTCTTGCTTGTCACTGGTCCCTTCAAGGTCAACGGTGTCCCCTTGAGACGTGTCAACCAAGCTTACGTCATTGCCACCTCTACCAAGCTCGATATCTCTTCCATCAAGGTTGATGAAAAGTTCAACGATGCTTACTTCAAGAAGTCTGCCAAGGCTGACAAGGCTTTCCTCGAAGGTGAACAAAAGAAGGCTGCTTTCCCTGAATCCAAGGCTGCTGACCAAAAGGCTGTTGACAAGGCTCTCCTCGAAGTTGTTGCTAAGACTCCTTTCCTCCGTCAATACTTGTCTTCCACCTTCGGTTTGACCAAGGGTCAATTCCCTCACGATATGAAGTTCTAAGCTTTATTTCCATTTTGTGTTTTACTTTATAGCTTTGTGAATTGAATACATTTTCGCTTTCTCTCTCCTTTTCTCTCTTTTTTTTAATCTCCCTTTTTTTAAATAAAAAAGTTCCCAAAAAAATAAGGCTCTTTTTTTTTGTACTGTGTGAGTTGCATGGAGATCATGCTTAAAAGAGTAAAAATGATATCATCCACCAATCATCGATTTTCTTTTTTGTTGTCAATAAAGCCCGAGATACACACGCAATACACACAGACAAGAAAAAAATAAAATGAGATAAAAAAAAATCTCCCTTTTGCCTTTCTTTTTTTTTCTTTCTTTTTAACTTTCTTTTTTCCCTTTTCTTCTTCTTTTTTTTTAATAAACACCATGAAGATTCTTGCTTTATCTGCTATCGTTGCTACTGTATTTGCAACTGTTTCTGAAGCTGCTCTTACAAGGTTAGAAAGTCTTTGCATAAAATGTCAGAAAAAAAAAAGTTCCCGCGTCTTATTAATTGCGTTGCATATAGAATCCCTATCAAGAAAATAAACGAATCTCCTGCCGAGAGACTCCAGCGTTATACACACACCGGTGAATATTTAACCCAAAAGTACTTTGGCTCTCGTCAAAAGGAAGGTAATGTCATTCCTTTCCAAGTGAAGCCTGATGGTAGTGTTGAACATGGTGTGCCTATTTCCAACTACATGAATGCCCAAGTAAAGTTATTGTCCTACTAACATTTAAAAAAAAAAGTAATGACATCGTCACTTACACAATCTTATTTTTTTTTTTGTGTCATAGTACTATGGTGATATTGAAATTGGTACTCCTCCTCAAACCTTCTCTGTTGTATTCGATACAGGTTCTTCTAACCTTTGGGTACCTTCTACACACTGTAACTCAATTGCTTGTTTCTTGCATCGCCGCTACGATTCAAGCCAATCCCGCACATACGCTGAAAACGGAACTGAGTTTGCTATCCAGTATGGTACTGGTTCTTTGGAAGGCTTTATCAGTCAAGATACCCTCCGTGTAGCTGGTGTTCAAGTCGAAGACCAAGGTTTCGCTGAATCCGTAAAAGAACCTGGTTTCACTTTTGCCTTTGCCAAGTTTGATGGTATCTTTGGTCTTGGTTATGATACCATCTCCGTCAAGCGTACAGTACCACCTTTCTACAACATGGTCAACAAGGATTTGATTGATGAGCCCCTTTTCAGTTTCTGGTTGAACGATGTCAACAAGGGTAGCGAGGACGAAGGAGGTCAATTGGTCTTTGGTGGTGTTGATCCCGATCATTATAAGGGTAACATCACTTGGTCTGATATCAGAAGAAAGGGTTATTGGGAAATCGAACTTGAAAACATCAAGTTTGGTGAAGAATATGTCGACTTGGATCCTGTTGGTGCTGCTATCGATACCGGATCTTCTCTTATTGTTGCTCCTACAACTATTGCTGATTTGATCAACCATGAGCTTGGTGCTGAAAAGAACTGGGCTGGTCAATATGTTGTTGATTGCTCACTTATTCCCTCTCTTCCTGAATTCTGCTTTGTTTTCAGTGGCAAGAACTTTTGTTTGAAGGGTGAAGATTATGTCTTGAAGGTACAAGATCAATGTATTTCTGGTTTCATGGGTATGGATATTCCCGAACCTGCCGGTCCACTCTGGATTGTAGGTGATGTCTTCCTCCGTAAGTTTTACAGTGTTTACGACCTTGGTAATAACCGCGTTGGCCTTGCTGAGTCTAAGTAAAAAGTCTGCATGTACACATGAAAAACAAAGAAATGTATATAATTGATAAATGCCTTATCTTCTTCCTCTTCTCTCTTTTTTTACCTACTTGTCTCTTTATCGATCTCTTTACAACTTTAAATTAAACATGACCAATCATAATATAATCGCTCTACTCCTTAATTCAAGAACTGAATGCGAGTTCTCTACTGGACTTTTTTTGAAACAATAATGTGGAGGTACAAAGAATCCATCCACAACTGTAGTGGTTGTCCTTTTTTTATATATATAAAGAAGATGTATTGAACAACAAGCAAAACAAGTCTTTTTTTGTTGAGATTCTGGATCACAAAATGATCTAAACATGTAATGATACTTATATAAACTATTACCCGATTTTATCACCTAACCATTGAGCCAAAGATCAAAATACTGCAAACAAGTTTAATGGAGGGGGGTTTAACTCAAAGCAATGACGCTATAAAAGTAATGATAACGAGCATGCTGATCATGGATACAGGATGGAGGGACTGATATGCAAACGAAGCGATATGATCGGATGGTTTCGGGTATTCTGTAGCTTTAGATGACACAGGGTTCTTCGTTGCTGTAGCTTTAGCTAGTATACTGTAGGCTGGCGATTGGAATTGAGAGGGTAGATCAGATACATGAGCAGATGCCTAAAGGTATTCGGGTTAGAAATCGTTGAGATTATTATACATCTCTAGATTTTCTTACTTGAGACAAAAGAGAGGGGTTGTTTAGCAAGCTACTAATAGGACCTGACAATTCTGTAGGAATAATTGCTGGCATTGACGTAGGTAAACTAAGATCTATCTGTGTGCCTAAATAAAAAAAGAGAAAAGAATTACAAAATCAAGTATACGAGATAGCTTATTCAAAGACTTACTCTCTTGTCCCATGGCACCGAGAACCAAGTATAGAAAACAAATGTAATATAAAAATCTGTTCATAAGCTGAATAATTGTTTTAGATGAAAAGAGAAAGAAAAAAAAAAGAACATGAAAATGAGTATTTGAATAGAGTATTTATCTGTTCTGTAATTCGAGTCGATTATGTTGTTCAGGAGTAAAACTTGTCATGATTCAACACATCTGATATGCTCGATCTCCTGTCTCTTTCCTTTTCTTTTCTTTTTAATTTATTCTTATTACAGATGGCCAGTTTACACTGTTTTATGTGATTTACACGTTGCTTTTAGTGCATCAATAAACAAAAACATCAAGCCTTTTCTTATTCAACATTTAATGCCGTAAGATTGCACAATTAGAAGGGGATAATCAATGCATACATGCATCTGATCTTTTTTGGTTCGGCATCATTTTTCTTGTTGTCTTTATGATATCTTATTGTAGATCCATTATTCCTAGACAGCTAAACAACGTAATTACTGTTTTCTATAACAGCAAACACTTTTCTTTGCTTTTGACTCGCTTGATCTAAATTGAACTACAAAGACAATGAAATATATTATTTCGGCAAAGCTTTTTGATGTGAGACAATACAATGAGGAAACAAGAGGCTACAGTGTAGAACCTAAGATTAGATAAAATAGCAGAAAATATTATCCTCAAAGAAGCCAATATGCTATAACCTACATAGTAATGCTTAATTCTGAAGGGCTTGTGCAAATTGACAATGAACTTCTTTCCTTCTTTTTATTTTATTTAGATGATATTTACATAAAGAGAGAAAAAAAAAAGGAATTTTGATGTATACAAGCTATATAAGGCTATAGGGGAGAAGAGTGAGTATATACTTTCTCATTGAAACAATCATAGGAAACGGTTTTAAGATGAGATGTTCTTATCGCCCTGAACATCCAACTGGTAGCTTATGGCTTGAACAGCTGATGCAACATCCCAATGAAAGCATGGATATTTATCTCTTGGAACCATGTTTTGTGTAGACAGGTCCGATAGATATGTATCTGATCTAGTTCGCTCAGTATCTATTGTACATGTGTCTTGTCAGAAAAAAAAAGGGCTTAATAATCTTATGAACCGTTCAATTACCTGACGGAAGAGTTTGACTCAAAGCCAGAGACGCAGAAGTTGCATTACATTCCTTTGAATTAGTGGAAGCAAGTGAAGCCAACGAAGAAACGCTCATCTTCTCAGAAGAGTTAGGCATTAATATTTTAATAGGTCGGTCTCTTGAGGGACCAAAGCCGGCATGCAACAAAGATTGTCTCACATCTGGATTTTGTATAGCCGCAAAATGCCATTCGACGGGATGCCCGGCATAATTGTCAATGGTATGTTTTATCGTATCCAAAGCTTGAACAGCACTTGAGTCAAGTCGGTTAACAGCACAAAAATCGAAAACAACGGACTGTAGTATAGGTAGCTCCATAGCAAGTTGATGCGTTTGCGATGAAGGAAACGTTTGGTTCCAATGGCGTTGGCTCTCATGCTGGTTCAATTCGGCTGTGTTGCCACATCGCGTCTTTTGTTTGACAAGATGAACAATTTGGTCAGCAATATACTCTGCATTTGGGTAGAGAATGGATTCACTGAACTGAAATATCAACAATCCTTTGGGCAAATGCGTTTGTCTGCCTTGGAAGTTGATATCGGTTTCATCTACATACACAAATTGAGCTCTTGGAGGCATGTCTTTGGGAGAATGCATCAATGAGATTCGTGTTATTACTTTTATCGATGGTCTTGCTATCTTGTACAAAAGTATACAAAGAGAAAGGCCTATAGCAGCATAAATGCCTGATTGAACATCGAAGAATAACGTGACCAGCACAGCACCAATCCATACGAACAATTCGATTGGACTGGATGACCAAAGTTCTCGAAGGTAAGATAATCGAGAAACAAGATCAGATACAGCATGAATCACAACAGCAGCAAGTACGGCATCTGGCATATAATAAAATGCTGGTGTAAGCACATACAGTGCCAGAAGGATAACAACACTTGAGAAAAGGCCTGCTAAAGGGGTACGACTACCTGAACGAGACATGATAGCAGTACGAGAAAAAGCTCCTGTAGAAGCAAAGCCTCTAATCAACAATAAAAAGATAAGATTTGAATAAAACAAAGAAAACCTAATTGATTAGATACCTACTTACCCAAAAAACGGTGCCATTATGTTAACAAGCCCAATGGCTAAAATCTCTTGATCTGATTTGATCTGATATCCAGACATTCTACCAAACGATTTTGCGACAGAAATGTGCTCCAAAATCAATATTAAAACAATCGATGGTAATATACTCCCTGTCTGAGTGAAAATGTTCCATTGAATACGTGGGACGCCCATGGCATCAAATCCAGCTGGGATCGACTCAATAATTGAAAAAGGACTCTTTGTTTGTTTGCCCGTGCAAATCAAGAAAGAGATAAACGTGGCAACAATCACAACTATTCCATTCCGCATGATTCCAAACAAGAATACAAGTTTCTGTAATGCAGTTGATTGAGGCTTCATTTTGGTGCAGACATAACGAATGAAATAAAGGATGACAAGTGAAGACAGACCAAAAGCAGAATCCAGTTGTGTGTGCGATATTTTTTGAAAAAAATCAATAAACACCTTATAAGGTGGGTTGTGAGTTGACAAGTCAGAGATACCAAACAGTTTAGGCCACTGACTAAGAACAATAGTGATTGCAGATCCTGTCATGTAACCGGCAATAGCGGGTTCTTTTTCAAAGAACGGATTTTATTGTTAGATTAGTTTCGATTGAAATATAGTTTCTCCTCTCTTTTTATGTTTTGTTACAATGACACCTCTTCTTTTTTGTTTTTGTTTTTACATACCAGGCATAAAGTCAACTAGAATACCCAATCGAAGCAGACTAATAGCAATACAAATGATGCCTGTAAAAAAACCAAGATTGGTAGCTACTTCAGATGGTGTGATGTCTGGATTGCTTTGAACTACTGAGCTAACCACAGAGCTAATAAGAAGCGAAACAGTCGCTAAAAACAAAAATGAAAAAGTGATACTTGAAAGATATGGAATTGATAGTTACAGATTGGTCCAACGCTTATGTCTTTTGAAGTACCAAAAAAGCAATAGAGAACTACTCCTACAAAAGATGAGCTGCATAAATGAAGTCAAGATTGATAAGCTTTGCAATCCCGTTTATTATTTGCTGTTTTTCTCTGTTTGTTTTGACATACTATAAGCCATATTGGGGATCAAGATTAGCAATTTTAGCATACGCCATGCTTTGAGGTACAATTACAATGCCAACTGTAATGCCAGCAATCATATCTTGTATGAGCCACTAAAATTATCAAGCTATATATCAAACACGACATACATTTGATGATTTCAATAAGGAAATAAAGAACAGAATAGTTACAGTTGTGTTGTATTTGTGGATCCATTGAAAGATGGGAAACACATTGACCAAATAATTTGTAACAAGTGCTGGTATCTTTTTATGAAACTGATTGTGTCTGTATGTGAAATGCTTTTGTGGATAATCCAATATGATGTTTGTCTCGCTTTCCATTGGATTTTTATAGTGCTAAAGAGAAGAGAAAAAGAGAGAGAGAGAAAAAAAGAGAAAGAGGAGAAAGGTATGGAGCTTAGTATTTATACCTAGGGGTGATTTTTTTCTTAATACTGAAGCATTAGAGAGAGGAGGGATTCGTTTACAGAGGGCCATCATTTAACTAGATTAGCTTCTTTTAATTTATTATATTAAGGTTGTATGTTTAACATTGCCTTATAATAGCGTCGGGATGTAAGAGCTTAGATAAGAAATATGTTTGTTGAGCCCTCCTATAATAGCTGGAGCTATACAATGGTATCCTAATTGAAGAGAGTGAGATGTTTACTGGGTTTGCATTCTGATAAACAACAAACAGATGAAATTTAGACAGTTTTAACTTTTTAAATTCTAGATATGTTATGCATGTAGATTTTTTCTTTATGCGCTGAAAAGAAAGCAACAGGAACAAAGCTTGATTCTAACTGTATTATATTGACAGAGAGACATTGAGTTGTTCCCATGGCTTGTATATTTTCAAGTAATTATTGTGTGTTCTGAATAAGAGCAATAAAAGAAAGAGGGTAGAGAAAGATTTATACACACTTATGACTTTAGGGGCCCTATTGTATTATTGGGACAAGTGACAGTTTCAGAAAGTTTGCGATAGATCACTTTTGTTTAGGTCTGTCATAGCATGAACTGCATTAACTATGGGCTAAATAGGCTCAATCAATCTTCTCACGCTTAATGTAGTCCAATGGTTATTGTTTACATGCTAAAGTAACCAAAAGACAAAGGCTTGATACTTACTCTGAGCAATGCATCGTTGTGACAAGACAAAATAGAGAGGAATGTATAGGCTTTCTTAGCAATTGAGCAGAAACACGCCTGACCTTTTGTATCTCAAGAATAACACTCAATGTACTGTTAGAGAGAGAATTTGCTCTGACAATCGACAGCAAAACAAGCAGTGTAGTAAGAGAGAGAGAGAGAGATGTTCCAGGCCTCCGTTATGCTGAAGGCAATGCTGGACAAGACTGTCAGCGATCACTCCCAAGGTACAGGATGTAGTCAACCAGAAAATTATAGATAACCTATATTCCTAAATTAGCCAATCAAATCTTTCTGTTGCAAAAATAATTTCCGAATAAAGTGTACTCTTATCACTACAATATGCCTCCCACTCTTTCAGTACTTGACTAAACAAGTCCTGCACATAAATCAAAGCTTGAGCAATACAGCTCTTCCAACACAAGACAAAAACTGCAATCTTTTCATTTTCTTTTTTTTTTTTTTCAAAATAGGAGGCAGTTCCGGCTTAAGCGAAGCCAAGAGTGAACTGCCAAAGCAAAAAATTATGCGCTCGATATGTCTTGATTGCCATACCGCAAGAGTAACTACTAAAAGAATGACTCCTGCCACATTGCTGTCTGTCCACCTTCCCTTACTTCTTTCTCTCCTCAAGAAGAAAAGAAAAAAGAATAACAGAGAAAATAAACAAACAAACATGGCGCGCCCTTTTTTGAGGGTCCAGTCACACCGCAAAAAAATGCACAATTAATAGATAAATTTTGTCTTGGACAAGTTATGGTTTTGTATTTATGAAAATGATGTCGATTGAAACGAGTGCTAGTTGTTGGCATTACGTAGGTGAAGGAAATCAAAACCTAGTTCTTCGGTATCATGGAAATGATCCGTTCCTTGTAAGCATTTCTTTTCTCTTTCTTCTTTTTCTATTACCTCTATTCCGAACTGCTTTAGGATCAAAGTCTAATTTTTGAAAGCAAGGAAAAGTGCTGAGAGTTTACAAAAATAAAGACGCCGAAGCCAAAGGACCTGATGAGCTTGCGATCGTTTTCCAACAACAGTTTATTGAGACTGTGATGCAGCCTCTGCTTGGAAGCGACTATGTAGCTACAGTAGTAAGTCTCCTTGTTTACGTTTTTCGTTTGCACTACTGATATCTTCCTTTAAGGTACCTGTAAAGACAGGTCGAATATTTCTAGAACAAATAACAAGCCGCATTGAGCCTTATCGTCCTACCAAAAGACTCGAGAAGCAAATTGCGCTCAATACATCTTTTTCCCTATTGATGGATGATCTAATGATGTCTACTTCATCCACCCTCGTTTTTGAACTGAAGGTAGAACAAGACCGCTGCTTACATATATACCGCTATCATTGACACAACTCAAATAGCCCAAATGGGGATTCAAGCCTAAATTCGGTCATCCAAAAAAACAAGCTTATTGTCGGTATTGTATGCATAGTCACCTAAGACAGCAAATGACATATGGTTATTGTCCACTTGATCTCTATTCAGATGATCCCATCCGTATCGGAAGGGCGCTCAAGATTTTGTTTGAAACGCCTATTGAAAAGACACTGAAGGCGACGATTGAAGGCAAACTTGTTCCTCTCACACCTGATCTTTGTCTGAAAGATGTCAGGTTGCCGTCTTTGTTGACTGCCATCTTTTCACAGGATCCTATCTTGTCTCACCTAAAGCAGTTGCAATTGCAGCTAGATTCACTTGATGTAGAAGGCGTCTGGCCTTTGTTTGAAAAGTATCGTCCCTGTAGTTCAAATGACATACACCTATGGAAACACGTGGTAGAGAGATTCTTGAATCAACCGCCTTGCTCGGAAGAAAGTAAAGAGATTCAGAAAATACATGAATATGTTCTCTCAATGACTTTAAAGGACTGCTCCTTAATGATCAGTGTTGGCCCATTTACTGATAAAAAGCAGAAATGGATAAAAGTGGGCCATCAGTTGTTTAACTATCGTATTACTGTGATAGATATTGACTTGAAGAACATACAGAAGATTCCTTATTGGTATCAATTAGATCAAAACATTGTTCAATATGCTATTGAAACAGACTATCAAAAGTCAACTGCATGTCAAGAATAAAATCAAGCTAAACCTTTTCCAAGCAAAGCGGGGGTACTACTGTTGTGAATATGTGCTACACAGTTCAATTGTCAATGGTTTTTATTATTATCGTAATTGGGCCGCAAATCCCTTAAAAAAATTATTATATAAACTTTTTTTATCATTATTAATTTTTTTCCTTTCCCTTCTCCTTGTCATTTATTCAATGGTTACTACAAAAGATATTGATAATGCAACCGAATTAGACGCTATGCTTCAGCGTATGCAGAAGATGGTGTTTGATTGTAAGCAGGGCTTTTTCTGTATATAAAATACAATAAACTCATTCAAATGACAGTTGTTCAACAGGGTGAAAATGAAACAAAAAATGTGGTTGAATATCATAGTCCCGAGTCATTATATAAGGCAATTGATTTATCCTTGCCTGCTCAAGGTGCCGGCATAGAAGGTGAGTTTTTTTTTTTCTTTTTGGCCAAGGAGGCGTGCGATGACCTTCCTTACTGACAAGAACTGATCACTCACTGGTGCTATTGTCTTATTTAGGCACCTTTGAACTGATACAAAAAACACTCGACTACAGCGTTAACGCTTGGAACCCGAGATTCATGGACAAGCTATATGCCGGTACAAATCCTATAGGTGTAATATCAGAGCTTTTACTGGCTGTCTTGAACAGCAACGTGCACGTTTATCATGTGTCTCCTGTATTGACATTAATGGAGATTGAAGTGACAAAAGCTGTGGGCAAACTGCTCAATATGGGTGAGGTAAACTGAGGCTAAACAAAGAGTATAAGAGAAGAAAAAAAAATAAGAAAAGAGATCCAACTATAAAATTTAGGAGGCTGGCGGCTTATTATGCCCAGGTGGTTCTGCTTCAAATCTATTGGCCCTTGTGACAGCTAGAAATAAGCTTTTCCCATCCATTAAAACAGAAGGTTATTTCCCTCGGCCAATGAATCCTTTGGCAAAGTATGGCAAGCTCAAGATATTCACTTCTCTGCATAGCCATTACAGCATCGATAAAGCTGCTCAAGTCATGGGATTAGGTACTGACAACATTGTGAAGGTACCTGTGGATGATATTGGTAGAATGCAGCCAGATCAATTGGGCAAGTAACCTCTAATCTCTTTTGGTCTATTCAATGATAACTTATCGAGCAAAATAGAGAGATTGATTTTACAAAGCATGGATAAAGATGAAACGCCTTTTTTCATCAATGCAACTGCTGGTACAACTGTTTTGGTAAGTTATCTGTGTGTATAAGTAACTCTTAAAACTAACAGCAATACAAGGGCGCATTTGACTCAATCAAAGAAATTGCAGTCATTGCCAAAAAGTACAACTGTTGGTTGCATGTGGATGGCTCCTGGGGTGGTTCAGCTATATTCTCAGACAAAGTGAGGTCTGAAAACGATTGGTTTCAAGGATCTGAGCAAGTAGATTCATTCACATTGAATCCTCATAAACTGCTAGGCGTACCACTTCAATGTTCCATGTTGGTTACACCTCATAAAGGTCACCTACTATTTGCACAAGCTAATTCGCTAAAAGCAGACTATCTGTTTCATGGAAACCCTTATGATTTAGGTGCTGGCACGATTGGATGTGGTCGTCGTGCTGATGCTGTGAAAGTGTTTCTGGCATGGAAGTTTTACGGTCAGCAAGGACTAGGTGAGCGTGTGGACCGTGCACTTGCCTGTGCATCTGATTTTACAGAAATGGTCAAGAGACGTGAAGGCTTTGTACTAGTGAAAGATCCTATTCCATTTTTGCAGATCTGCTTTTGGTTTGTACCCCCTCAGTTGCGTGGTAGCGACGATTTGGATTTGTCCAATGTTACCCGCGAGTTACATCGTCGTATCAATCAGTCGGGAGAATTTTTAGTAGACCATGCGCCTTTGGCTGGTCAACCAGACTTTTTCCGTGTAGTCGTCAATGCACCTACAGTTCACCTTTATCGTGACTTGGAAAGACTTTTGGATGCTATTGAAGAAGCAAGTGCGCTTATTCAATGGTAAAATATTTATTAAGCACACAAAACTCTTTTTTTTTTGCTGTACAAAAAAAAATCCTTCCTTTTTTGGTTAGACGATTCGATCTATATTCATTGTTTGTAGTTGAATATAGAATTTGATTGTATATTTCTTTACAGCTTTCTTATATCCTTTGCTATTCCATCGATGATTATAATAAATTCGAATTTAGCAGATTCAGGCTATAAGTCTATATCTAAGCAAAAAGCTCTGCCTGTTTTGTGCTTCCTTCGAGTACAGGTAATAACTTCAAAGTGCTTAGATGCTCTTCATAGCAAGACCTTTGAGAAATTCTTGTCAAACATTGCAGGTAGCGCTGTTTTTATTGCTTTTCGATCTAATATTGTTAGTCAGACAATAACCAAGATATGCAACTTAAAGAAAGGTTCGGATGGTCTATTGATAAATTAGACAATTCGGTGTTCTTTTCGGCAAATCTGATATACCCGGTTGAGATGATCTTTAGTCTTTCGTTGTTTTCATTGTGTATTCACAAGACTCAAAAAATGAGTGAGTAAGAGAGAAAAAAGGGGGGAAGTAGGTCACAACTTTTTTTTTTGCTGCATTTTCCTTAAAAAATAAAATGGAACAATCGTCCATTGTCGATTTAAGCAATCATCCAATCAGATTCGAATAAATAAGGTTACACTATGAGTACAATTGGCATTTCAGACCCAGCACTATTCTCAAACAAGTGGCCGATTTGGAAGCGTACAGTTTTCTTTTTTTCTTTTTGTTATTTTCTTTCTTTCTTTGTTTTTCTTTGTACATATAAAGGCAAAAAAAAAAAGGAGGAAAGGCGTGTGTGTTATATGTGCAAAAATTAGGATGAGTTCACCATCATTGTTATGCACAGTACAGGCACTGTATACTTTTGAGTCAAGCGATCCTTCCTCACTTAGATTTGAAGAAGGTGACTTTATTGATGTTTTGTCAAAACTTTCTTCTGGTTGGTGGGATGGATGGTGAGTTGACTATTCTCTTCTTTTCTCTCTTTCTTTCTTTTTTTCTGATGTTTTCTTAAAAAACGCATTAGGTGCAATGGACAGCGTGGCTGGTTTCCTAGTAACTATGTTAAAATAATTAAAGAATATGATGGTAATACAGGCTCTATGGTACGCATAATTAATCTTAAATTTTTATTGTTTCTAAAAAGTACTTATGCTTATAAATAGAGAAATCAACATAGCCTGTTTGATGACAACGTGGGTGAAAGCAGCTCTTCTCTTAATAACAAGCTACCACCTAATTGGATTATTCGACCAGCTTCGGATGGTACACACCGTTATTTCAATACAGCGACTGGCGAAATACGAACTGTTTGGCGTTCTGATGAATCACCCAACTATGGTTGCGACGTTTCTGAAGACGATAACTCGGCAAATTCTACAGTTGAAAGTTACCTTAAGCCTGAACCTGTCTTTACACCTGGTGAAAGACAACAAAATAAAGATGTAAGGAGATCTCGATTGTATGGAATCGAAAAGATAGAGCTCCTATAATAACACACTTTCCTCCCTATATAAGTCTATAGGAACAACTTATTTTTCCTCATCAACTGAACAAGTAAGTAATCTGATATATATCTAGCTAAGTCATGTATTTATTTATTTTCTATAGCAACCAAATGAGCCAAATCATCATTCTACTCATATGCATCAAGACATACTGGATTGGAATCAAATGGCAACGCATATTGCGTTTTGCATTGACCAATTGACTGTGGCAGCCGAAAATGGGCAACGAACATCTTATAATAGACTGGCTTCCATCATTGTAAACGCTGTACGACAAATGCTTGTTTCTTCAGGCACCATCAGCCGAGAAAGTGTTTTCCTAAAAAGCGATCACACATTACGATCCCATCATCGTGCTATGATGGCTACCATGTCAAAGCTTGTTTTATCAGCTCAGCTTTGCTCGGAAACATCACTTGCTTCAGATATCAAAAAGCTGCTTCTAGACTGTCATGAACTCTCAACAGCTATGCGCCACTTTGTCAAGACATGTCAAAATACTCCTTTAGAAATAAAGAATATGCAGCCCTTCTTACTTTCATCCAGAGACGAAAAGAGTGATACTTGGAAGAAAATACTTCAGAAACAACAGTCTATCAATTCTGTGTCTGGTTCTACTATCGATCAAGGTGTACGCGCTCAATACGATCTTCGATCAGAATTGGCTGAAAATCTCCATGTCTATAGTGTTAGTATGAGTGAGTCAATAGAGTCGTTGGTGAATGGATTACAACAGCACCAATCCGATGACTCGCGTGCATCCTTAGCTGTCTTGCTATTTACACAGTACAGAAACTTCAGTAGCCAAAATGGTCAGTTTTTATCCATTGTTGAGGACATTGACTTTCGTTCTGTAAAGTCGTCTGTATTGATCAAACACATCCAGACCGAAAAGCAAACACTCTACGACAACCTTGGACAATTGTTTTTTAAACTGCAGGCCATGACAGATGAAAATATACCCATGGAAGAAACAGCCAAAGGAATCAAAGATACTTCATATACCATTATCTCTTCTGTCAAAACTATATGCAGCCATATCAATCAGTTAGTCACCGAATGCAATCAACTAGACGCAATACAGGCAAACTCTACAAGGCGGGCTTCTAAAAGCTCAGTGGGTTCTCTCGATCTTGCATCAGTCCATGGCCTAAATCAGCCACGCGTTAGTATTTCAAGTGACCAATCTAGTACTCACAGTAAGAGATCGAGGTCATTGACTATGGACACGCCTCGAAAAGAACAACTGAAAACAATATATCGTGCTTCAGCGCCTGTATCGGACCTCAGCTTATTCCAAGAGATTGACTTAAAGCGATCCCATACCATTGATTCAAAACACTCTAATGCCAAGCTGAAGCAATTCTTTGGCGATGATGCACCAGAATCGTCGACTCAACCTGGCACACCTACTTCTGCCCATACAGAACTTGGCTACGTCACTGGAGCACAACCCAATGTGCCAATGTCTTCAAACATATCTATCACAGACCCTCAAGAGAGAGAACAGCAAATTCTTGCCTATGATTATAATCCAAATGAGATTGTCTTCAGCGTAGATGGTAGTGTAAAGGGTGGTACTCTAAAAGCTTTAGTAGAACGCATGACACTGCATGATTATCTAGACATGAATTTCAACAGTACATTTTTGTTGACTTATCGTTCATTCTGCACATCGCTGCAAGTGATCGAATTGTTGGAAAGGCGATATAATATTGAACCCCCGCCTAATCTGAGCCCTGAAGAGCTTGAGCTGTGGACTACCAAAAAACAAAAATTGATCCGTCTACGTGTATTCAACCTATTTAAGATCTGGCTTGAGCAATACTACTATGAGGAAGACTCAGTGGTTCTCGATCGACTGCTATTGTTTACCAATACTACCTTAAAGGAAACACTCAGTTTTTCCGCCTTACAACTCGAACGGCTGATCTATAAACGAAAAGAAGCCTGCAAGGATCTCAAGAAACTTGTGATGACACATCAACCTGATGCACCAGAGCCTATATTACCGCGCAACTTAAAGCGCTTTCGTCTATTGGACTTGGATCCAATTGAGCTCTCTCGACAGCTGACATTGATGGACTTTAAGCTCTATAGTTCAATTAAGCCTGTAGAGTGCCTTGATAAGGCATGGTCTCGTGATAATAAATTGGAAGAAGGTGGAACACCTGTAGCAGCAAACATTCAAGCCTCAATCAATTATTGCAACATGGTAACAACATGGGTATCTGATGAAATTTTGAGTCAGCCAGAAGTCAAGAAACGCAGTGCCCTTATCAAGTACTGGGTCAATGTGGCAGAACGATGTAGGCAGCTCAACAGTTTTAACACATGTATGGCTATCCTATCTGCATTTGATAATAGTGCTGTAGGCAGATTGAAGCGTACATGGGAGCTAGTGGGTGCACGCACAAACCAAACAGTTTCTCAGATCCGTAAATTGATGGGTGCCAATCGTAATTTCACTCAGTACCGAGCATTGATTCATTCCATCAATCCTCCCTGTATTCCTTTTCTAGGTATCTATCTACAAGATTTGACATTTATCGAGGATGGTAACCCAAACTACCTCAAGACATCAAAGCACTTGATCAATTTTGCAAAACGATACAAGACAGCAGAGGTGATAAGAGAAATTCAACAGTATCAAACAACGACCTATCATTTTAGGCCGATAGAAGAAATTCAGACGTTTATTACAGAAAACTTGCATAGTGCAAGAGACGAAGATCAGCTTTATAAAGAAAGTCTTCGACTGGAGCCCAAGTAAGCTATTGTTATTTTCAGCTTTGTGTAGCTATACTGATCACTAATTTCGTTGTAACAGGGAAAGAGATGATGAAAAAATCACTCGACTATTGCAAGAATCAGGCTTTTTATAATCAGTCTTTATTTGTGCTCTTCTATAGAAATAAACAATGATTGCTTCTTTCTTAAAGAGAAAAGAAAGAGAGAGAGAAAGAAGCTATGTGGGTGAGGATGATATGAAGGTTGGATGAAATAATTTATCTAGAAAGGCAGCTGCACTCCAGGGAAATCGGTGCGATTCTGCCGGATATTCTTTTGGTGGTGCATGTGGAAGGGGATATGTAGTATGGGGTGTTTGTTGGCGAGAAAGAGCAACTTCTTTTAATAGATGATGACGATGTGCTATCTGCCTATGTTCGAAATGTGGTATGGATGAATTTGTATGCTCAATCCCACTGTTCGGCTCTATTTTTTCTACGCACCGGGCAATGCTGGCACGCAATGGATCTTGATAGCGCTTGATGCATCGATATTGTCTACTGATAGCGTCTAATTCTTTGTTTAGTTTTTGTATATTGCGTGGATGGAATGGACTGGTCTCATCTTGTACTGAGCATTGTTGTTTCTGTAGCATCAGCTTCTGTTGAGTTCTCGACATGTTTGACTGAGACCGAAGCGGATCTTCGTGTATAAATTGAGAACGTAAAAGTTGCTTTTGAGATGCAGGTTTGATTTCTTGTGAGATAGAAGGAGGAACAGGAGCAGGAGCAGCAGGAGATATGATAGGCATGAGGTGAGTAGAATGTAATTTGGGCACACTTAAATTGTTCGCTAGCGCATTCAATGGCTGCTGAATAGGATCTGCCATAGCTTTACATGTCAAAGGAGGTATACTAGTTTTTTTTTGTTGAAGTTGTGGTGTAGATGACGACATGGTTAAATCGGCTTTTTTATTGATTTCTTTAGGTACAAAAGACTTTTTATCCGCAGATATTCGATGTAGTGAGCGCTGAGATTGAGAGCGCTTAATGAGCGGGCGATGCGTTTCTTCGTGTTGATCTGCTTCGGAATCTGTGTGATGATGTGCTTTCGCCATAGAAGTAAGTTTTGTTACATGCACTATCTTGCCACTGGAGCGTCTTTTGACATGGTGTCGAACAGGCCGCTTTGTCGTTGTAGGCGTCGTGCTTCGGGCATTCTTTTTACTGGAATTTTCTTCTTCCTCTTCTTCTCCCACCATGAATTTGTTTTCTTTCAACATCATAAAGTGCGACAAGAGAAAGAAAAGGAAAAGAGAAGAAAAAAGAGAGCGGGAGAGATATGGTTAAAAAGCCGCGTATGTTTATGCGCACATGGAAAATTTCAACTTCGTCTTTTTATTGGTGCATTTTTATATGTTGTTTAAAATGAGATACATTCCCCCTTTTATCTTATTCCTTCCTTTCTTTCTCTTTTCTTCCTTTGTTTTAAGACAAATTTTGAAAATAAGAGGAGAATGAGCGAGTTGCGCGGTTTGATGTCCAGAGGTGTGTAGCTTTGTTCATAATGAAGGTCAATTGGTGTCAGAAATACTGCAAAAAGAGTATCTTCATTTTACATTCAATTTCTTTTTTTTCTTTACTGGAGAAATACTACAAGAAATAAAAGCTATATTGATCAACTACATGTCAACGATTGATTGAGCAGTTGCATTAAGCGTAAGGTGTATAATAATCAACTTCACATAAACTCTGTTTAAAAGGAGTAGGTTATTGAAACACAGCCATCCAATGAGTACTATTATTCATGCAAACAGCTTGTAAATCTATTGCTCAACTTGAAGAAAACCATTGTAACTGACATAAACCACGTCTTCTCTTCTTTGCTTGAGAATCTAACCCAATAACAGTTTGTGATAGGTTGATGCCAAACTGCACTCTGCTCTTAGAATCGACCTTTTTTTTTAAAGTTTAACCAAAATGATGATGGGAAAGCACCATCTGCTTGTTTTAATTTTTTTTTTTGAAATGGTCTGGCTTCGAGACACAAACAGACGCAAATACAAAATTGAATAGGTACCCTTTCATGCTTATAATAATGTTTTTCTTTCTACTTGCGTTAATTTTTTTTTTAAAAAAAAAACTAAAGTCGCATTTCTGAAGATGGACTTCATTCTACCTTTGATTTTTCTTTTACTACAGAAACCAATGCAAAAAGATGCTGATTACTTGATTATATCTCTTTAAACATTGCACCTCAATTTAATGTTGTTTTCGGAAAAATTTAAAGGATAATCTCAATTTGTGTATTGCTTTCAATCCAAGCGATAGCTAAGACTCTTAATAAATCATCCAATGAAAACCATACAAACATCTAATTTTCTTGAGGAAAATAACTTGGAAGCTTTATAGTCTATAGCAGAGCAGCAGCTATTATTGTCTTTTGCTTGTTCAGTCACGATCGATAAACGGGCACGATCAACATGTTTGACGCATTTGATTGGCCGATTTTAAGTTAAAGCAGCACACGCATTCTTGCATCATGAAAAAACGTATAAGTGACGATTCTGACAAATTTGTAAGCAATATAAGCCACTGATCTTGTTACTCAAGCGCATGAATTAATAAGCAAAAAGGGAAATAAAGACCCACTTTCAAATGCCCCTCTTTTCTTCCCCCTCTTTCTGTATCTCTTAAAGACATGACATCCACACCTTACAACACATTAGATTCACTTTTATTTGATTCAGAATCAAATTTGCCCAATTCTTTAGAATTAGAGGATAGTTTAGAGCTATGGGTATGTCTCTCTTTTTTCCAAAAAAAAAACATAAGCCTTCTTTCTTATCAAGTTCCATTAGACGAACGCTGAATTTAAACACGACAAAGTTGACAAAAGTACTTGCTCAAGCCCTGAATCAATTACAAACACCCCTTCAGTGACTTATGAGCATCTCTCAAATTACCTTAATTACGAGCTTCCTCAAAACCAACTCTCATGGCAGAAGAATAAGCCTTTGCTACCCAAAATTTCATCCAACATGACTATAGAAGAAGTCAATAGAGCCTTACTGCTAACATCTAATTTATTCAATTCTTCATATATCCTACCATCACCATCATTACCACCTTCTCCTCCATCACCAAAGCAAAAAGCTCAAATCAAAAAAGATCCAACGGAAGAAGAGAAGCGCAAAAGAAACACAGCTGCTAGTGCAAGATTTCGTATCAAAAAGAAGCAAAGAGAACAAACAATGGAAAGAACAGTCAAGGAAATGACAGAAAAGTCAGCGTCTTTGGAATCGCGCGTAAAGGAATTAGAACTTGAAATCAAATTCTTGCGTAACTTATTGATTGAAAAAAAATCATCTTGATTGTTGCTTGTTTCTAATACCTTGCCTGACCTTCCTTTTCCCTGTAAATAATAACCAGCTGCTTGAACTTTTTTTCTATGAATAAACCAGGAAAGACTTGTGTAATACACATGCTTTTAAAGTGTAAAAACACATATTTGGAATAATCTCCGGGAGAAGGCTGTGCATTAAAGCGCTTTCTGGAAAAACGTTATAGTTTTACACAAGGAATTTGCTATTGTCTTATCAAGTGCATTATAGCTGCTATGCTACGGTGTACAAGTAAAGTACGAGCGACGCACCAAATGAAGAGTTTTGATATTCTTACTGAGCCTATACTAGCGGTGCTATTGTCATATTGACTCTTTCAAGCAGTAAAAGTTTAATTGAACATACAGCATTATATGCTGATAGTATAGAAAAGCACTGACAAAGCTTGGACTTGAATAAACCTTTTCTTTTGAAAAACCTCTCACTATCAATTTAATTGTAGAAGCTGTATTAAACAAAATCTCTCAAATTATGAAATACAAGGCATATATCAATTTCTTTTGCAAAGGTACTTATACTAGCATAAAATGAGAAACACTTGTGTTGATACTGAATTGCTGACCTCAGTTTATGTCAATAGCAAAAAAGAGTCCCAAAAAACCAATGTTTGCTTACATATTTTAGTATTTCTGCACAAAGTAGACAATGAGTTGTTGATCGCACTGATTGAACTGAATTTATCATTCTAATACTCTGAGTACAATAGATTACAGGACCGGTGTTAGTCAAAAACTGAGTCGCATTGTTGTATCTTGCCCAAACGTGCGATAACTAGTGACGGAAATATAAAGATTTGTTGCATTGAAAGGGAAAAAAGTGATAGACATGATAGAAACTCCTCAAAATCAACCTGCATTTTACTGCTACACTGCAAGCGAATTTTTTGAGACCCAGCTGTGTAACATCGGGACTTTCTTAGATTCCCTTTTTGGAACAAGCCAAATATGGATTGAAATAGACCAAATATGGATTAGTCCTAATGGGGGTGATGGTGAATAGATACCGCATTTAGAATTGAATGGTTACATCAAAATTATGGCTTTTTATTGTCCTAAAATCCTATTGTCTCAATTCAATTACACCCTTTTCTTCTCTTAAAAATCAAAATGAGCCTTAAACAACAACAACAGAACACACCCAAAAGACGCCGCATTGTCCAGTCTAATATCCCAAACACAGACGTCGTTGGCTTTTCTACCGAGTCTTTGCATCATTGTCAGTTCTGTGATTATCAGACCAAGAAGCGTTCAAATCTTGTCAAACATTTGCAGACACAGCATCCAGTTGTGGATCTAACAGCGGATGTTGATCAGCAGGATATACCCGAGCACCACAGCCAAATGGGAGGTAGTGATGTTGCTACCGATGATCATGACTGGGAAGAAGATGAAGGCGCTGATGAAGAAGACATAGAAGACAACGATGATACCTGTAAATATTGAGCAATGTTTACTAAATGTGTCTGTTATAATTAGCTTGAGCTCAATGATGCTTCTTACTTTAGATACCCTAGAACCTCTCGATGAATATCCTATGCTATCCGATGAATATATACCCAACATACAACATCCCTCATACCCTTTCGAAAGCCCACAACACTTTCTCTGCCATGCCTTTCTCAACGCTTCTGACAGCATGTACTCTGAGCATGACATCAAAAAAATCATGAGTATCGTTAGGCAGATTGTCAATCTCACAAGCGACAACGAATTCAGTCTGCCTTCCGACAACCAAATCATTGATTTTGCAAAGAGTGTCAAAAGCAATATACCCATTTTCGATACTACAGAGCATGAGGCCACAAATGCCAATACCAACCAGAAGGCCAAATTTTATATGAACAAGCCTTCTGAATATATCAAGCATTTGATGGCCAATCCTTCTAAATCCGATCAACTATCCAGACTTCCTGATTATACCCCCAATGAAGGCATGCTCTTATACCAGGCAGGAAAGTGGCGAGACCGTCCTCTATTCCAAGCCCCATACGTTCAATATACCAGTGAGGATGGCTCTCGTAAACAAGATTTTTTTGTGGGTGATCATGTATTATACCAAAACAACCACTTCATTATATCCCACTTCTACACTTCCTCTCAAGTCATGATGGCAAAATACTATCAGCTTGTGTCAGGAAGTGTTATACCACCTAATTCCCCTCAATACCCGTTTGTAATTATAACCAGCCCCTTTGATATCCCCCTTCAACATTTGTACATACTTCCTTCAACCCATATTCCCCTTCTCAACACATCTAATACCTGTATATATACCCAAAACTCATACCTTCCTATACCCTCAGGCATATTTAAAGACCTTATAACCCCCAAAACCATTGACGGCGTCTCCTATGCTAGGCTGGTCCGACGTCCCAATGGTGAACAGCAGTTCATGAAAGTCCAGATTATACCCTATATCCTCTACACCGACGAAACATCTGGCAACACATCAAAGCAGTATAACAAATTCGACAGTGTACAGATGGTCCCTGCTGCTTTGCCTGTATCCGAAAGAAATAAGAGAGAAAACATGCACTTTATCTTGACGTCAAACAAGAAGCTCTCTGTTGTAGATATGCTACCTTCCCTGGTGGAAGATCTTGTATATATGGAAAGAGGTTTTGTAGCATATTCCTCTTTCTATGGGGAAGATGTCTTGGTAGTGTCTCCGCTTTGCTTTATCGCAGCAGATAACCCAAGACATGCTGAGTTGTCCAACCTTATGGGCTGTGGTATTTACCACATCTGAATTACAATTTACAAACACAGATTCTATTAAGAAGAGTTTTTTATCGTGTCTAACACTTTTTCTCTTCACCTAATAAAAGGCCTATATTATTTCTCGTTCAGTTCCTACTGTTACCAATCGACAAATACCACATGGGCCACTCGGCCACTTACTTTTGTCGTAAGTGCTTGCAGCAGAAGGGGAAAAACCCAAATACCCTGAAGCGCAACCCCACCTATACCCCAAACATAGAAGATTTCCAAAAGCCAACATATATATGCCAATACCAAGATACCCATTTCCGCACCAAATCAGATTTTATGGCTTTTGCTGATGGATACCCCTTATTCCGCAACCAAGAAGATACCCCATTCAAAAAACTAGGATTCAAGCATGTAAGCGGATCAAAGGCTCTTTTAGCTCTAAAATCCTTTGATCCTGCTCTCGATACCCCCATAGAACTCCTTCATACCCTTCCTCTCGGTCTTGTGTCATATCTGGTCAAGCACCTCCAAAAAGAACCTCTTCTCGATACCCGACAGAAAGAACGCCTTCAAAAGGGGCTGCAGGACTACAAGAAGAATGGAATTTCCTTCTCAAGGAATTTCACTCTTCAGATGAGGCACTGTGGCTCCTTTGTTGGCAGAGATTTCAAACTGCTTGTCCAGATTATATCCGTTGTCATGCGCAAGGCCTTTAATACCCCTGATGACACCAACCTTATACCCATCATAGATTGCTTTGTCAAGGTTGGAAGACTCTGCTCACTCTTATACCACGAAAAGCACAACCATCGTTTCAGTGACTATATACCCCTTTTACAACAAACAGTCGCTGAAACTTTGGAAAGTGTATACCGCTTTGACCTGTCTAATTTTCTGAATATACCCTCTTTTGACAAGTCCCCCTACTCACATACCCTGAAAGTGCATCTCCTCAACCATATCGTCGATGATGTCAAGCGCTTTGGATCCCTGTTGAACTGCCACACAGAGCGTAGTGAGCAGTTCAATAAATTCATTCGCGAACGCATCACTTATACCAACCGCCAAAATCCGTCAAGAGACGTTGCTGTTAAGTTTGCAAAGCATTTTATGCTTCAACACCTCGTCGGAGGCGGTTCATGGATACCCAAAAATCAAGACTATAAAACTGTGGCTGGTCCAACTGTCTCTTCCTATTTTGTTGATCATCCTAGGGAGAGACAGCTTTTCTTTGGTGCTCTTAGAGAGTTTGATGCCCATGATACCCTGTTGTCTCCTAAACCCGGTCAAGTCGGCCTATATACCATTTCTTATACCCTACATGATCACTTGTACCGCAAGAACTGTCTGGGAATTGTTGATTCATATAGCAATGATACAAAAAGGCTGGTTCCTTTGCGTATGTCTGAAGACGTCAATCAGTATACCTTCAGATCCCATTTATACCCTAATGTCCTTCTTGATTGTGACAGTAATACCCTCTTGCAGCCCTGCCCTGGTCAAGCAGTGGAATGTAATATAGACCATACCATACATGTATTTGATACCAATCCCTTTATTGGCAACACTATTGTTGTCAATAGTTCAAAATTTGCTTCCTTTTGGCTGATAATTTTATATTATCAGCATAATTATTTTAATGCACTTTAATTTTTTTTACAAGTCATTTAAAACTCAAGTATACCTCCAACCAATAAAATTTGTTTTCTGTGCATTTTAAAGCTCCCCCGTCCTCAAACGCCGTCTAAACTCGAATTACACAAGGTTTCTTTTTTTAGCCAATTGAAGTACGTTATTCGGATTTTTGTACACTTTTATACCATATTTAGATGAAATCTCGCTAGGAGTGTAGCTATAGTAAATATTGCATAGATTGATTAGTTACCCATTTTCTCTGATAATAAATAACACTTGTTGATGCAAAAGCTGAATCCTTGTATTTGTATGCAAGAACAAGCCCTATAACAACGACAAACTCAGATCGAAGTGACACTTTTGAACGAGTGCATAGCCTGCGTATGCGAAGCAAGTAGAAAGCTGCTTATAGAAAAGGATAAAGCATAACAAAAGTGTTGGTATTAACAAGGATATGTTTGCATTGCCCTGTGCAATAACAAAAAAAAAAGAATTTTCTTTGTTGGGCCATATAGGTGTGAAGCGATTTATGGCAACTTCCTATGGTTATTTTGATTAAGAATTGTTACACCATCAATATGAGCCTAAGGAACAATGTAAATGCTTGGGCTACAAGGGAGCGAGACGATGTATGTTACAGCACAGATAGTAATAGGTCCTCTCGTTTGTTTTTTATCAGGTCTTTTGAGCTCTTAACTTTTAGGCTTTTTTCTTGTATTCATGTGTTTCACTTCTTTCAACACAAGCCCGACCATTTCTGTTGCTGTCAACCTGGATGATATAGGCACTATAGAACTCAAAATAAACTGTACAAAGAGGAACTGCTCTGTAAGTTATACGAGTCTACTGATTCTATCTTTTCAGGTTACGGCATGATCCTTTCGTCTTAACAGAGGTAATACTTAACACATATTTGACTGTTGTATAGACTCAAAAGCTGGGTTTCCCTTGATTTTTTTTTGTAACGCATGTTGTGCTTTATTCTCTATCAAGTTTAAAAAAAGAGGGTTCCCATTATTTGGGATGGTATAATTGGTAAGAAATCCACATACATACAAGAATAATAAGTTGTTTTTGAGAAACAAGTATCTACAAAATGCAAAACATTATATTAGAAGCTATAGGTCATATTAGTGAGTCTTTCCCTAATATCCTTATCGCTTCGACGTTTTTGCATTAGAGTCTTGATCCGCTTCCGTTCTTCTTCAACCCTGATCAGATTGTCATATTCTTCTTTCTTTTCTCTACCTAATCTAAGAAACAAAATATTGCTCCAGTCTTCATGCCGAGAACAAGCCGTGCTTCGACAGATGTCCCCATTTGAATCTATCAGCTTTGGATCAAATCCGCACTCACTTGTTGTTTGGCTCAAGCTAAGCAGATCTATTCGCTTGCCAATCTGAATTAGTCGATCTTTTATATCTAGTTTCTCTTGCCGAATTTCTAGTAATCTCTGGCGGTTTTGTCTGTCTGCCAAAGAGTGGATATGTAGCTGCTTATGCTTCTGCAGTGCAAGATGTTCAATAGATATCCTCTGGCCTTGCAAATTTTGTCTCCGTTTGATTTCGACCAATTCAATTCGAGCTCGTGCAACCTGCAGTCCGCATGAATCTGAGCAATATTTCGACAGATGACCAGTGCTTAAGCTAATTCTGGCTGCCTTGAAACAGTTAGGATTGGAGCATTTTGGTTTCCAAGATGTCTCCTTGCCGGTAGCTAAAGACTCACAATACAATGAGATGAATTAGGGTTGTTTGATCTCTGTATTTCGAAACTGGAAAATTACCTTTTGAACATGAATCACAATAATAAAGGTCTATAAACTCGCTTTCTGTCTCTTTGATCCCTATACATTCACCATGAAACCAGTCGTCACAGCGATCGCAGGCAATCATAAATCGTGCAACATCATAAGGCTGCCGACAAAGACAGTATAGCTTTTCGTCTGATGTATGTCTTGAACTTGCTGGCTTATTTGAGCTTGTCTTTTTTGTCGATTTAGCTTCTGCTGTAGGCTTTTGTTGCAAGGGCCTTCCTCTTTTCAGAGAAGCTGGCTTCTATTATAAATAGATGGCATATTAGAGTTGAACAATGAGGTTGGATGCTAATGTTTATCTCCAAACCTTCACCATTGTATCTTCTTGCACAGCTGTCTCGTCTTGGCTGCTTTCCTGACTATCTTCGAGCCAGGCTAATTTGAATGAGTTTATGGTATCCTCAGTTGACATTTCGGGCCCCTTTTTTTTACCCCAAGTAATAGTCAGCAGTCATGAATAGTACACACCTCTTGCTGCTGCTTACTTACATATCTATCTGAACTGCCATTGTTCCATAAAAGTGGGTTGCCAGGCAATCGTATGACCCGATTGGTTTTAGTAACTGATAGCGAAGTTGCCTTATTCTGAAGATAAGCCTTCTTTAAAGGTCGCTTCTTCAAACTGGATGACATGAGATAAGGTAGTGATGAGGATGGATGCGATGCTGTTTCATGAGAACTTGAAGAGGAATGAGAACCAGGTGTAGGCGGGTATTCAGGCGTCTCTTCTAGAGGCTGATTGTCTTCGCATTGCTGCAATCTCTGTTTCTCTAGTTCTAATAGTTTTACATACTGCTTTTTGGGCGTTCGAATCGTCGTCTGGATTGGTGGTCGTTTTCGTATAGGCAAACAGTTAAATGGTTTCTTTTGTGTGAATAGCGGAGAATATGAAGAGGCGTTAGAATTTTGTTGTGACATGAAGAAGTTACAAAAGATTAAGAAAAGGCTACAAGAGGCAACAACTAAAACAAAGAGATAATAGAGTCTCTAAAGAACTATGAGAGTAAGCGGCAAATAGCGAGAAATATAGAGAAAGAGAAAATGGGGGCATCAAAAGCTTCATTGTTGTCTAGTTCTTCATTCTTTCTCTCTCTTTTTGGAAAAAAAATCAGTCACTAATTCAACTGAGCATGAAGTTCCGATCCAGAATTGCAAGTACGAAGTTGTTGTGCCCTGACCTACTCCGCCGATACAATGCTGCATGATTGGGTATGAATGATCAATAAATGTTGCTATTGTCGTTAAATTAAATTGACTTTTGAAAGATGTTGCACTTCGACGTACATCATTTCTTCTCTTCTTTAACTTTAAATTTGTCATTTATGTTACACGCAGACATCTCTTATCATAAGCGCTCATACCATTAACCAACTGCTTTTTCTCTCTACTTGCGATAACTAGAAGGAAATGTTGGAAACCAAGTGTATACTGATTATCGTTATATATCAATCTGAATAAAGCTGCAGATAAAACAAGTCTCAAATTGTTTCCCAGTGATTTGTTATGTAGTCTCAAGTAGTTCATTTTCTTAGTTGTTGGTTTCTGTCATTGTGAAATGCCTAGACGAGGTACCTCTACGATTGTTTTTCTTAGATTTTTGTAAAGTCTCTATAGAAGTTGCAAAGCATCATCAATTTTTTTTTTGTGTAATTTTCTTTTTTTGTTTTTGAAATAAACCAACGATTTTTATTAAATCTATCCACCATCAATGACGCAACTAATAACCTGTTGTACTAACATCCGCAAAGAACGGGCATATAACAGTCAAGAGGTATCTCTGGTACATCACTAATCTTTAGTATACTCCAGAGAAACAAAGCAATAATTTGAAGAGCGTGGCTTTTGTTTGTATTTCAATAACATTTCTTCTTTGCTCGGGTTTCCTATTATTTGGTACGCTCTCTTATTGTTTGCATAAAGTTGTAGTGCTTCCTAGTACTCCTTGAGACTGTAGATCCTAGTAGTTAATCACAAGAAATTTTGAATAAGCGAAAAAATTTTGATTGGTCAGAAAAACTTTGAATGCAAGAGAAAGATCAGATTAGTTCAATTCTTAGCTGGTGCGGATATGTACGACTCAATTTTAAAGCCAGCTATAAATATCAGATCTTTTAAAATTTGTTTCTCTCTCTTTTTTTCTTTAGACAATCATCTTGTAGATACCACTAGCCGAAAAAAAATTTTCTGCTTCTTTTGTAAAACGCAAAATAAGAATATAGATACTGTTTCTTAATAATAAAACAAGATATGGGAGCAATTGACCAACCAGAGTTAACTTGGTGGAATGTTGGTGAAGCTTCAACAGCTTTAATGGTTGCAGGTACCTATTAATTTGTTTTATGATAACAATAGCCTGGCATGAAAAGACAATAAAAAGAACAACACAACTAAGAGAATTGTACATAGCCATTGTCAGTATGTTACTTGGAGTCAAGCTGGAACTGTCTCTTTTAGTATCTGGAATTCGATGTGTGCTTCAACTCTCTTTGATGGTATTGAACGAAAAGGACCGGAAGGAGTGTAAAAGCGGGAACTAAAAGATGTTTTGATTTAGGGTTTAGTACTAGATGATGTGCTAAGAACAGAACATATGAGTCTTGTCATTGCTATGTCTAGTAAGTAGCCTACAACCAGTCAACGGTGGCCTTTTTATATAAAAAGAAAAGTAGATTGACAAAATTACTATAGTTGTCCTTGTCGTTCTAGGCACATATGAAACTGTATTTAACAGAACAAGAAAAACATTCAAGGGAATGGTAAGACAAAAAACAAGGTTCTTTTTTCCTCTAAAAACAATGTCACATATGTATTCTTTTTTATCTTCAGTTCCCCATCATGTTTGGCATTTTGCTGGTGAGTAATCTCTTCATAACCTATATCGGTACAGCCTTTGTTTTGGATACAAAACCTTTTTGGGACCCACCTACCTTTATTCCTATCATTGGTATGCTCTTGGGTAATTCTATGAGCAGTGTTGCCATGGGTATCGAGCGCTGCTTGGACCAGTTTAGGTAAGTCTAGCGAAATCAAAGAAGCTGTGTTTCTAAACAAAGTTTAAATACAGCACACATGCACCTATGCTTGAGACACGGCTTTCTTTTGGTGCTTCTAGATACGAAGCTGGTTTGCCATTAGCGGTAGATGCTATTCGAATGGCTTTACTTCCAGTCATCACTCAGCTCAGTGTCATGGGAATGATTAATATTCCAGGCATGATGACCGGTCAGATCATGGCAGGTACACCTATGATGGAAGCTGTTATATATCAACAATGTATCATGTTTATGGTTGCCGCCAGTAGCACTTTAGGTGTCGTTATGTCTGTGGCAGTAAGTGTTTTCTCTTTCTCTCTTTTTTTTCTCTTTTGAGCTCAAAAAGAGATTAAATATATATATTTTTTAGGCATGTCTTTCTGTATTGATTGACAAAGATCAAACTATGCGCCAGGATAAGATCAAAGATAACAGATCGTTCCGCCATTATTTTACTATGAAGAATATCAAAACCAAAGTTTACTCAACGCAAAGTCGGATGCCTTGTTGCATTAGAAAGAGAAATAGAAAAATGGTTGAAGATGAAGTCTAATTATCCTTTGTGATACATGTTTGTATAAATCTTTCTCATAGCATTATCCCCCCCCTTCCTCTTTCTCGCTTGTCACCACATGTACATTACTATACTTTTACTGGAGATGCAAATATACCTTACATTAATTCATAATAAAGCAAAGAAAAAGAGACAGTTCTCCTCTTTTAAAAGTTAGGCCCAAAACGATGGAAATAAATTGCTCAAGATCTCAAAAGAAGTGAGTGTACAACATTAAAGAAGTATACAAATGTCTTTAGATGATCATTTGCATCGGGCAACAAGTGAAGACTTTTGAGGTGGGATGGGATAAAAATGCACTCAACATGTGGTATACGTATAAGGCTTACCTGGAAGGTCCTTTTCTCTTTAAGTCAGATGATACACTTTTATAAACATATGATAATCAGCTCAGTAAGCTTTCCCATAAAAAAAAAATCAGACAATAAACTAGAAAACTCGTTTCCAGATTGTGACAGGCACTCCAACAATGAACTCGGCTTAAAATACTCACAGCAAGGTTTTTAGCAATTCATTATAAATCTTCCAAAGTCAAAGTATGCTGACTATCCTCTCAATTAATAGATACATTTACTTTTTCTTGCATCAGTTACTCCATGTTTACAAATCACAAGCTAAACTTGAGTTAACTGCCTCAATCAGAATAAGGTGTTGTAAGAAAAATTTGCAAGAAAATATTGAATCCTATGATTATCATGTCACATTGTCTTTAGAACAATGAAAAAGCCAGAACAAGGATCTCTTAAAATGTAATGCGCAACATAATTCAGAGCTGTTGTTGAAGATTGTATCACGCTTTGTCTGACTATTACTCGCAACATCGAAAAATGGAGGCTTGATAACCAAGATCATGCCCCACCTCCACTGACATAGTTACAAGAAAAAAAACGATGGGTCAGAGTCCTCGAATTCTGGGTCTTTCTCAAATATGTTGCTTTACTTAACTTTTGTACATCTATAGCACGAAGTGTAGTGCAATAAAAAAAAAAGAGAGGGATACAAAGGGAACTATTAAGAGCATCTAGATTAAGCAAAGTGTTTATCAAAGAACCATAGATTTGCGAGCTAAAATTAGCGAGGCTAGTCGAAGTCTCAGCGGAGAAGCATCTCATTTTTTTTTTTTTTTTTTTTTAGGGGCACAAAGGCTCTCTTTTATTAAGTGCTTGCATGACAAGTCACAACTATGTTTTTGGTTTTTTTCATTTTAAAATGTTTTTTTTGGGGATTTTGTGTTTTGGTTAGTTATATAAGAAAATAAAAGTATAATAGAAGATGAACGCTAAAAAAGAGATGACTAAACATGGTCATCGAGTAAAAGTGGGGGAAGAGGACGATGTGGGATGCCCTTGGCAACAAGGGACTCTTGGTTAGCGGTATGAGTGGAAGCAAGAATTGTGGTGTAAACAGTCTCAGGTGAGAAGGGACAATTTTCAAAAACAAGAGTCCAATAAGAGCGCCATATACTCTGTAAAGTAAAGCCGATAAGCAGTGAAGCGAAATGAGAGGACGAGTGAGAAGAGGCGGAAAGAGATGGAAATTCGAGCTTGAGGATGGCTTGTTTCAACGAAAGGTTGTCAACAGACAAATCTACAGAGCTATCAAAGAAAGTATGCCACACTCTCTGCCAGATCAGGAGTTTCGGTGGGCAAGAAAAGACGAAATGGTCAAAGTCCTCCACTGCGGCGGAGAAGCATCTCATAACATTGTCCAGCATTTTATTGAGGAATTTGAAAAATGCTTGAACAAAGGCATCCTTGATGAGTCTTTGAGCAATTTGGATGCTTAACAAAACCAAGAACTTCAACAGCAAGGCAAAAAAAACTATGGCAGAATAATGATGAATATCAACTGTAGAAGAAAACTAAACTTTGGACAGGAACCAAAAGACTTTAAGCTGTGGATCTCAAATAATTGTTAAATGATCTGACCTGGCCATTAAAGTAGCTTCTTATCATCTTGACAATGGCTGATCAAACTTTAAATCTTACTATTTTTTTTTTTTTTTGCTTTTTCGATAGAGTAAGTGCATTATACCTGAGATTGCTTGAATCAGTATCACACCATTTTAGCCTCAGGTTGAGATAAGAAGATTGCTACAACAAGTGTAGCTTGTATGTTTGCTTTGCAATTCCTCTACTAAAGGTTTCAGTCATTTTCAGAAGATTACAGTGGATTTTGGGAACCTTTTTTGTATACGGAGTAATAAGTACTTCCCCCTATGATTCTTCATCTACTAAAAGGAGTTAATTCCGGAAACTAAGTTTGACTTTAGGTGACACGATAGTAACTGATGCTGCTAATAACTTTAAGCGCTCAAAGGGGGATGCATAATTCAATAGAACAAAATGTGTTGATAGAACTTGGTATTGATCTAATGAGATGGAAAACCATAAAGGATTAACTATCCTATAAACTTACTTAAATTTGACAAGTGAAACCGGTTTGAGCAACACTCTCACTCGCAAGTACGATCGTCAGGGTAACTCAGGAAAAAAAAAAAAAAGAGAGCAGCACAGGGAGTACAGTGGTCTTGCTGTGAATGAAATTAAGTACATTGCAGCTGGTAAATTTTGTAGCGCAACTACTTTCATGGCATTTTCATTATTGTAACAGCAATCAACAAAAGTCCATTCTACTGTGATTTTATCTTTGCTGATGTGGTTGGTCAAGAGGGAGCCAAATACATATTTGGCAAGGTCGTTTGCGTGAAAGCTACCGAATTTGATAAAAAAACCTCTAATTCAAAAAAAAATAACTATCAATCATCTTCTTATTCGCTTCATCCAAACCATCATCGAACTTTTTCCTTAACTCGCTAGACCTCTCAACGATTTCCGAATAATATTTGGCAGACATGGCGTGTTTGTTATAGCTCTAATAAGAGTGACTTATAAAATTTAAACAATTCAAATTGTTTAATTTTTCGAATTCACTTTTGCTCCAGCTTCTTAAACTACTTTTGCGTTATTACCATATGTTTTTTGAAAAGGTAGTTTCGTTTGTATTCGATTTGTGTATGAAACAAGAAAGATAACTTCTGTAATTTGTATGGATTTTTTATTTTATGAAAATAGAAGAGGGAACAAATGATTGCAGAGATTTAATGTCTATTGATACTTTTCACTTTTTTTTTTTATTAATATTCATAAAAGTATTTACTGACCTTGCTTTATATGTTTTGCCTAAGCTTTGTTATAGAAAGAGAAAAATTTAATTTTGGCATTTTGAGTGCCCCTTTTTTTTGGCCTTGTCAATAATATAAAAGATGATCAGATAACTTTCAGTATGAGTTTTAAACCGAATAAGCTGACTCCATTGATTCTACTCCACAATGTATAAGGAGAGGCAACTGATTGCCTTATCAAACCACTTTATATCCCTGGAGCGTAAAACATATTTCTCTCCATAAACAATTTTTATCCTATTTCTTCTCTTCGTTTTCCATTTTAAAAGCTGCAATGACCTTTTTTTTCCCTAGCAAAGGTCAGACGTATTCTTTTTTTGTTTGTGGTTGCCACCTTACAAATTATTTGATATGAGTCAAACGTGTCTTCTCTTACTTTATTCTTTTTATATTGGGACAAAAAGCAATTATAGAAGAAATAGGAGAAATTAATAAGAAAAAAGCAATCAATATTTGTGTATATAAGAAAAAAAACTAATCATCCAAAGCATAAGATCAATGTAACCGCTCAGTCTCGACTGCTTCGGCTGCCATCAATCTTATTCGCGTCACGAGCCGCCCAACATCCTCTTGACATTGTATTGCTGCTGCGACTGTCGTTACGTTAGATCTACTAAACGCATCTTTCGAGGGCAGTAATGTAGACTGCTCAATCTTCGTTCCAAGTTCTTGCAATTGAGCCCTGACCTCTTCCACAAACTGCTCTAGATTTAATTTGGATTGGTTTTTGAGGGTATTAAGATGTTCCATAGCTTGGCGGCGCCTTACTAGTTTGAGACCAATTAACTCTTTTGTGTATTCAGCTCTTTGTTTGATATAATTGATTTGTTCTTGGATGCACAAGTGATCTCTTTTCAAGAGAGCTGTCTCTCGGTCGCAACGCATACGTAATTGCCGAACTGATTCTTTCAAGATATGCAGCTGAAGTTCCACTTGCTTTTTACCTTTATAAACCATTTCTTTCTCTTGCTCTAGAAGATGTTCTTGCTTTCTGAGATTTTCAAGTTGTCCGCGCGAGGTCAGAGCTTCATCTTTCAGCTGCTTCACTTTGAGTTCGAGCTGAGAGGATGCACCTTTTGTACTTTCTAATACTTTCTGCTTGGATTCAATCTGTTGCATAATTTCCTTTATGCGAGCACGACAATTTTTGTTGGATGTGGTATGCTGTAATGCTTCTTTTTCGTATTTTGAATTTATGCTTCTGATGCTTTCAATCTACATTTATTTCTTTAGTTCACAAGGAGTTTTTTTTTTCATTTTTTTTTTTTTTTTTTTTTACTACCTCAAGCTGAGTTTTTACAATGTCAGTTTGAAGTAATTCATATTCATGAATATATTGATCCAAACTCTTTTTAGGATTAACTATTGTTGAAGGAGTAGTAGGCTGAGGCCTAACTTTCGTTGTTCTTGGAGGGCTCATAAGCAAGCTAGAACTGTGGGAAAAAGAATCCTGTACGAATAGCATAGTCAGATAAACAAAAACAAATCAAATCAAAATAATAACAATAATAAAAGGGAAAAAAAAAGAGGTGAATTGGAGGGGGAGCGTTTTTTTGTTATAGAATGACTTATGGAGTCAGTAAGGGACAGCACGTGTCGCAAGGCCTTTCTATCGCTTTTTAACTGACAATAGGAGAAATGTCAAGCGGAAGCTAGAAGAGAAAAAGAGATGGAAAAGGTCAACTTGCATAGAATCTCGGAAACATCTACAAGGAGAAGCGTTGGAGCGCATGAATAAATAAACGCCAATACAATCGTGACTTTGCATTTTATTCTCCCTTTCTTTTTTTGGAGAAGCTATAAACATTGGAAGAGAAATTTTGAGTTGCTTTGCAAAACAAAAGTCAGACTGCATCGATAAAAATAAAAACTGTGTGCTTTATGTTTACCACCAGAAATACAGCCAAGCATTTATGCATTTTGAATGGGTATAAAAGCATTCAATAGTTTCAATCAAATTAGGTGCTGTCATAACGTACAAAATTAAATCTCAATGCAAATTGCATGAACTTGGGAAAATAATTTTAAATATAAGAAAATAGTGTTTGACGCCAGGGCTTCTTCTGTCAGAAGAAACAAGCATCACTTGCTAAACAAAACCTATTATCTCTCCATTTTGTGGTAGTATTTTTGTCCTTTCGGTTGGAGCAGACCAAAAAATTTCCATGGTCGATCACCTAACCCCCCCCAGCACCATCGCCACACTCCTTGCCCCTGTTGCTGAAGCTGTATCTATCTCTGCTATAAATTGCGTTTGTTCTCAGTTAAGCATATATATAAGGGTAAGATATAGCACTGATCCTGCTCTATCCAAGACAAATCTGCTGACCCCGCTAGTAACTCTCTATTTATACGTTGCCTTTGCGCTCTGCCATGGATATCATTGCTCTACAAAAAAAATACATCTACATCCCATGTATCTGATAAGCTGATGGGGCTGCATAGCAAACTATAGATGAACCCAGAAAATATTGAGAGGTTGTACATCCCTTTGCAAGCGAAATATCAATCTGAGCAATAATCAACTTGGTTAATTTCATATCTCTTTTAGAGCTTTGCTTGATACCATTGCCACCTAATTTAGGCTGCTCAGATCAAGGGTGACAAAGTGTTTTAGCTGTTAAACAAACCAGGCAGTTGAGGACATATTCATCGTGTAGAATGTTATAGTTCTTTTTCAGCATTTTTCTAAATTGTGATAGGAAGCATGTGTGTTAGCTATTAAGTAGATTAAAAAGTAAGCAAAGAAGTAACATATAAACCTTATCAAACAATCAGGACGCATGGGCACTCAGATTGTTCGGGAAAAGAAGCAAAGTTTTATGTTTAATTAAGTCTGACTTTGTGTTGCGTTTTGCTTCAGATGCAAGGTAATTTGATGTCTTCACTGCTGGAGTGAGATATAAGAAGACTAAATTATCGCAAGCACATGGCAGCAAGTATGAGCTTGTTTATGTACTCAAGGCAATTGCTGATGACTTTGTTAGTGTAATGCTATGGTTGTAATGATTTATGAAAAAAAGTAGAAACGCAAGGGCAAATACTTTGAGAATGTTTGTAGTGTCTCATTTTTTTATAGCAGATTTTTCATAGATTATCATTACAACTATCATTTATATGTTTTCATAAACCATTACATGTTATAGTCATTTATAGCTTGTACTAAACTAATATGCTTACTATAAAAAAAAGGGTAGTACAAGTGCAGCCATGTTGAAGTTGTTTGTGGTATACTTGATAGATAACTGCATAGATTTTACCTTCATGTCCTCATGTATGCAGTTACTATTGATCTTGTATGTTTTTTTGGTAGAATTATTCAAAAAACGCTTTTTCTTTTGACTCTACGTTTAAAGATTAACAAAAAGAGCGAGATATAAGGTTTTTTTCATGATAGTAGAACAGGCTTGTTTTATCCCGAAAGGCGAATGTCAAGATATGCAAGCTGAACGATTAAAAACTTTGCTGACATACAAAAAAGGGGAATTGGATATCTAATTGGACTTTTCTTTTTTTTTTCAAAAGCGATACGCCCCTTTATATTTTTTTGTTGTTGTTTGAACTAACTTACGGCTAATTTATCTCTCTCTCTCTCTCATTCCTTTTTTTTCTACACAAAAAAAGACCGCTTATACACGACTACACACGTATGACAAGCTCGGTTCACACTAGACAACCAAATTCCAGAAACCAAGCTTCTGCAGCTCAATCAATTGACATTAACCAAACTAACACTCATCGCAATAATACTCATCGTCACTCGGATGCTGAGTTTGCTTCGTTCGAAAGTACCCGTACGGATCTCAGTTTGAACAGTCGAGATGTTGTTATTGCCGACCAGTGGATTGTGTTGGGAAGAATAGGGGAAGGATCGTTTGGTGAAGTGTTTGAAGGTAAACTCATAATAAAGAGATATTATCACTCTTCCACCTTTCTTTCTGCTTTTCGTTTTTTAAATCTATGGCTGAATGAATACAATAGCCGAGGACGTGGATACATTCAGAAAATACGCTATCAAAAGAGAACCTTTGAAAATGCGCCACCCTCAGTTAAAACATGAAAGTATTATGTATGATGTACTAGCTGGTGGACGTAAGTGTTTGATTATGTATAAGACTATTCGTTGAGCTGAATTAAGATAATGGGTTATTTATTTATGAAGCTGGTATTCCACAGTGTCATTGGCATGGACAACATGAAGGCTTTGACTGTATTGTCATTGATTTACTAGGACCTAATCTGAATCAGTTGAGAGAGGTAGTACAGAAGTTTCCAATTGAAGTAGTTGTAGACTTTGGCTGTCAAATGGTAAGGTCACTCGAGAAAAAGAAAATTGTGAAATATTTATGACAACGTATTGTGTAGGTATCTATATTAGAACACATTCATAACAGAGGGTTAGTCTATAGAGATATTAAGCCTGATAACTTTTTGTTTTCCTATGATTGCTACCTTCCTGAAGCTGATATGATTGAAGTGCCTGATGAGAATGGTGCGTCTCATATCAAATATGTCAAGCTATCATGCGAGGAACTCTTTGCAAGATGGAACAATTGGCACCCAAAACTTCATATTGTTGATTTTGGACTCATGAGTTGGTGGAAGGATCCTGCTACAGACAAACCTTATCCTGATGTTAGAAAGAACATAAAGAATAAGACAGGTACAGCTAGATATGCCTCTCTCAATGTCCATCGTGGAAAATCACACGCGCGTCGAGATGATATTGAAGCCATGGGATACCTTTTGCTTGATTTGATATTTGGTACATTACCTTGGACTGGAATCCAAGCACGCAACTCACGGGCAGGCTGGGACCGTATGAGACAGATCAAGCAAGACACATTTATGAGTGATCTCTGTGCAGGCTTACCACAAGGGTTCCTTGAATTTATAGAGTATGCACGCGGCATCAAATTTACAGAAAAACCAGATTATGATCAACTTCGGAGCTTTTTGCAAGGCAGTATCCATCACGGCCCGTATTCTTCTATTGTAAAGTCACCATTTGGAGGTCATGTTGAGCGAAAGTGGCTTCAAGATATTGAAAAGGAAAATGTAGAAGATTACACGCGCAATGACGCTGCACGGCCTAATGCAATTAAAAGCACAACACACCGTCATTATTATGAGCCACCTCAACATAAGACAGGTCACACCGATGATGTTTTTGCTATGGATGATATGGCTCATCGATTACCTGATGTTAGAAAAGAACCTACAACTCGTCGCACAAGCCGAGATATAAACCGTAACCCTCACAATCATGATTCGCCTAATATGTCATCCTTCCAAAAACTGGTTGCAAAGTCAAGGAAGAAACAAAAGCGAATAGGCTGGAATTCCCATAAGCATGATGAAGCGCCTTGGGAACCTGTGATCGATTGGACAACACAAGCAGAAGAAAAGCCTAGCAAGGCAGAAAAATCATGGGGCAATGACAATCTAACTGCAACCTGGGGCACTCAAAATCAAGCCTGGGGGGAAGATGTGACAGCAAAGGACGAAGAAGAAGGCTCTTGGGCAGCTACCGTCAGCAAGCCGTGGGAATAAAACCGGAATAGTCTAGATAGACCCCCCCCCTTCATCTTACTTAATTCGTTTTTATAGTACCCTTTAATTCCTTATTTTTTTCTCTTTTTTTTTTTTACTACTCTTTTTTTTGAAAGACCGCTTTTCATTTCCCAGATTTTCCATTCTACTACTCTAACAAGAAGAGGAAAAGAACAAGATTCTCGATAAAACTCGTAGTTTGAGATAAGTTTGATAGTGCCTATAATACCATTATGGCAAAATAAAATTGCTACAGAGTATGTATGCACATAAGCAACTTACCAAAGTTTCACATCCATCTGAAAAGATGAACTAAACGTCAGTTGTGCTCCCTCAAGTAATTCTATTCTCAGTTTAGGCTACAGCAAGTTCGTCATTCTTAAATGAAGTGATCTGGATGAACAAACCCTTAGTCGAAAGCATACAATTGAGCTTCTTGTAGTTTAATAAACTTGATAGGACATGATTAAATCGAAGGACAGGCATTCTACTCTTTTTTTTTTCTTGGGCTAGATCATTATGTGTAGGGATCGTCGAATCGCTTTTGCAAACAAATTTCTTGAGCATAATTTGAGTATTCATACGGCTTTTTTGCCTATATGCTTTGAAGGAGATCTTTCTTTATCTGTTTAGAAGAATAGACACACATACAACACTATAGTTGCGAAATTCTTGTTTTATTCTAATCTGAGAGTACAATGGTTCTCAGGACTCTTTTGTAATATAAAGAAGCAATGTTACTTGAATGCACTTTTGATGGTCTTTGTAATCCTCTTTTTTCTCTCACTCTTCTTCTTTTCTTTTTCTAAAAGTTAATCCTTTGTAATTTGAGAATATACTTTAGACATTGACCATGATGACCTTGATGAATCGTTCCATAACAATGCTTTTCAAAGGGAAAAAGATAAACAAATGCAAATATGAGTAAGACAAGCTAAAGGATTGCTATGCAACCCAAAAAAAAAGATGAGTCTTTCCCGAGTAAATAGCCATAATTCATTGAGAAAAACGGGTAGAGTAAATCCTTAAAGGTATATTTGTAGAACAAATATAGCTCAAGTGTTCTCACAACAAACGCTTTGAATTATCCATCACGTTTCATTTGTCAACAAACTGTAATGACGATTAAGGTCACCTTCTTTTAATTTTAGGTTACAGACATACAGTTGATCAAAAAATGGGAAGAGGAAAGAGTTTGAGATGATGCCTAATGAGACAACTACCTCTGACTCTCCTGACTAGCTTAATTGTATCCCACGAACCTACGAAGAATAATTTGAAAACTGGAAAGTTATTTCACATTTCCCAAAAGGACTTTGATATCTGGTGATTTACAAAATTACAGACTCTCTTTATCTTAATCTTTCTCTCTTAACTAGTACATCACCTTCTTGTAATCTGCGGTTCTCTCTTTTCTTTTGTCGTGTTTTGATTTAAAGCTGTCATTTACTTTATCCGTAAATGAGCTGTAAAAATAATTGATGCATTATGTCTCTTCAAGCGGCAGAATGCGGGGGAATATACAAATGAGTAAATTTTATTCCTATTGGATACCTGCCATGCAACTGTATTACAATAACCTTAATATTTCTTCTCGGGTAAGACAAACGATACAAAACAGTGACATTATTCAATAAGTAAGTCTTTACTTGCCTGAGTTGAATTCAAGCGATGAATAGCTTTTTTTTTTGCACATTGGTTTTTGTCTGAAAATATCAGGAAAACTGTCATTTCAAGACAAACTGGTCAGCAATGGAAAAGAATAAGGCTAGTCATTTTACTTTTTCCTCTTTTGATTTTTTTTCTGTTTTTGTATAAATTTACAATCCAGAATTAAAGTTTCCCACATGAAAAAAATATTACTTAACCATAGTGAAAAAGGAAAAAAAAAGATGAAAATCGCGGGGTGATGCCGTATATTCCAGTTATGCTTTTACTAGGTAAAGTTAGTGTTTCTTGTAGCTGGGTTAATGAATCCAAGAAATACCCGCCTTTGTGGGAGTCATTTGATTTGCACATACAATACGGGGTAATGTGGAGAAGACTTCAAATTATATATAAAGGCTACTTTGTTAGTAGATCCACTCGACTATAATTTTCTTTTCTCTTCTTTTCAACTTTATTCCATCTTTCTTTTTCTTCTCAAGAAAGTAAATTATGTCAGACATCAAGGATAAAGCTGAACATGATATTCCTCAATATGAAGAAAATCACATTGACAGTGTTGGTCAACAAGATCAATTGAATCCGGAAGTGGAAAAGAAACTTGTTCGTCTCCTTGATTACCGCTTAATGATTTGGGCTTTCTTTGGTTACTTTGCCAACGGCTTGGATAGAAACAACATGCCAAATGCAGAAACAACAGGTCTCAGTGAAGATCTCAATCTTGTTAGTAATCAATACAACTGGGCTCTTACTATGTTCTTTATTGGTTATATTATGTAAGTAACAACAATGACAAAAGATAACAAGAAAGGTGTTTTCTCAAGAATCTAACACAACATTTGTTGGAATAAAGCTTACAGATTCCTGCCAACTATGTTATCACAAAGGTCCGCCCTAGCATCATGTTGCCCTTAATTGTTTTCTCTTGGGGAGCCGTTGTTTGTTTCATGGCACTTGTAAAGGACTATCAAGGCCTTTATGGTTTGCGTTTTTGCCTTGGTATTGCTGAAGCTGGCTTCTATCCAGGCATTGTGTTTTTGATTGGTTCATGGTACACAAAAGAAGAAATTGGTACTCGTACATGTATCTTTGTGGCAGGTTCCCAAGTTTCGGGTGCTTTCAGTGGTCTTATTTCTGGTGCTATTGCTCAAGGCCTTGATGGTGTTCATGGCATGCGTGGTTGGAAGTGGTTGTTTATTATTGAAGGCTTAATCGCTGTCGTTATTGGTACTATTGGTTTCTTTGTCCTTCCTGATTTCCCTCATAACACTCGCTTCATTCAAGGCGAGATGCGTGAAGTCGCCATGATTCGTCTTGAGCGTCAAGGAAGAAGTGGTGCTTTGAGTGGTCTGAATTGGACCACTTTTAAGAATCTTTTTACCACCCCCTTTATCTACCTCTTTCTCTGCATGTTCATCTGTATGCAAATGGGCATGGGTATTCTGCAAAACTTCGTCATTATTCTCAAGAAGATTGGCTATGCTTCCTCTACAGCTAATTATTTGATGGTCCCTATCTGGATTTGGGTCGGTATTGTGGTTATTGCCCAAGGCTATCTATCTGACAAGTATAGCAATCGTGCCGTTCATATATTAGGTGGTACTCTCTTCACTTTAATTTGGTACATTGTTTTGGTTGCTGTCAATGGTGGCAACTTGCCCACACCTCTCTTGTTTGTTTGTGCTTATTTGGTAGTTCCTATCTATGGTGTGTCACCTATCATGATGACCTGGGTCAATGAAACGTATGCTGTTGACAGAGAGTCACGTGCTTTAGCAATTGCTATCATTAACTCGCTTGGTAACTTGGCACCTAACTTTATCAATGTTAAAGTTTGGAGTATTGAGGATGCACCTGCTTTCCGTCTCGGTAAAATTGTCACAATGGCTCTTACTGGTGTTATCATGGTGTTATGTTGTACCGCTTATTACTTGCAGAGCAAGAAGATTATGGTTCCCAAAGCACCCCAACGTGTCATTGATGAAGAAATGGACAACAAAAAGACACAAATCCACCGCGAAGATGATTTCTAAAACCGTTTTCTCCATAGAGAGAAACTTCTGTATTATAGCTTACCTTTTTTTTTTTTCTAACTGTATATCCTTGTACACATTTGTAATAATCTTTTACTTTTTTTTCTTATCTCATGATGTCGCTTTCTAAAATAAAATAAAAATTTGGCTGCATTTCATGCATCCTTTTCTTTCTTTCTTTTGTTTTTTTAAAGATACCATCCTATCATGAAAAGAGCTGCAACCCATTCTGGTTCTTGGTACACACGTAACAGTAAGAGACAGAGAAAAAAAAAAGACACCATTCATAAGCAAACACCAATTGAATATAAACATTTCAAATGAATTGATAGAGGAGATTCTCGACCATGAGCTCAACACGTATCTCGAAAAAGCCAATATAAATCCTCTAAAAGGTGTTAGGGCCATCATTGGACCGTATGTAGCTTCGAACTTGATTGTTCTCGATACTAATTCGATTACTTTAACTAGACACGCTGGTTTGAGGTTTAGTGGCCCTACCGCAGCTTATGCATACAAATCTATCGACACAACCGGTTTGTAAAGACATTTTTAATATATAAAAAAGAAATAAGATATCAATCAGCTTTAACATAAAACCGATAGAAAACGTGTATTCATATTGGGGCCCTCGCATCATGCATATATTGATGGGTGTAGCCTATCTAAATGTATGGTCTATAAAACACCCTTGGGTGATCTTAATTTGGATAGGCAAGGTAAGCAAGAGGTACATGAGAAACAAAATGATGGTTTATTCCAAACCCTTTACTCTTATAGTGATTGAAGAGCTCTATCAAACTGGTCAATTCGACTACATGTCTGAGACTGTAGATAGTGATGAGCACAGTATTGAAATGCATTTGCCTTATGTTTACAAAACGTTTGAAAAGTAACTTCATCCACTCTTTTAACTCAAAGCGATAGATTCCATCTAACATGATTGTTTTCCTCATCTTTTAGTATGATTGACGATATTCAAATCGTACCAATTCTTGTTGGGTCCATTAACCATCAACAAGAGAAAGCATATGGTGAATTACTTGCCCCTTATCTTAATGATCCTCAAAGTTTATTTATCATTTCTTCTGACTTTTGTCATTGGTAAGTACCTAAGAAAAGAGAGAGAGAATTCGTTTCATAACTTTCTTCATCTAGGGGTACACGGTTTAATTATACATATTACAGGCCACAAAAGGACAAAGAGCCTATTCGCTTGAGTCGACATGATGAAGATGAGCTATCTTGTCCTATCCATAAATCCATCAAAGACCTCGATATGGAAGGAATCCGCCTTTTGGAGAATGTTCAATCAAGCAAATTTCGAACTTACTTGAGCCAAACACGCAACACAATTTGTGGTCGACATCCTATCGCTGTATTGATGGCTGCCATTGACTATTTGACAGCAAAAGAAGACCTTCCTGAACCAGAAGTCAAGTGCGTTCAATACCAACAAAGTAGTCAATGTAAAGAGATTGGAGATAGCAGTGTTAGCTATGCTAGCATTTATATTAAGTTCAAGTAAAGACTATCTTTGTTATAAATTATATCTCAATCAATAAAGAAAAAGAGAAAGTGTTTGCTTCTCAAGACATAACTGTTCAACTAAATGTCAAGCGTATTCACATGCAATGAAATTCATTACATTCTCAATCTATCACTTATTCCAACAATAAAAAAAAAAGGTTATTACTTCAACAACTGAGTCTCATCTAAGTACACTTTGCAACAATATCGTTTTATGCTTTATTAATACATTCGGTTTTTATCGTGATATTTCTTTTGACGCTGTGCTTCAGCATGTTGAATACGCTTGAATCCATTGATCAAGTCGTCTACTTGAGGGTATGGTGTGTCACGTAAACGATAGCCATCAGGTAAGACACGAACAACCTTTTTTTTTTTAAAAAAAACAAGTTTAGTTCAACCTATCTCTCTATTTTTCTCTTTAAGCTACTTACCCAACGCATAGGAGGACCACGGATACTTAATTTGAATCCCAAATTGAAATAACCAGGTTTTTCACTTTGACAGAAACCATAAGCAGACATCTTGGGATTTGCCTGTGTTAAGGCAGTCAAATGCTCATTGAGAGCATTTATGCCACCTGGGCGATACTTGGGATGAGCCATTAACTCTTCTACTTTACGAGCAACCGCTTCAATGTAAGTGACAATCAATTCATCTAGATCTTCAAAAGTTTGATCACCAATTTTGAGGCGGGCAGGGGCATGTAAATCATTCTTATTTTTAACTTCAACTACATCAACATGTTGATATACATCATCATCCACCTTCCATGTAATAGCAATATGATCCGGACCATGCGAGGAGGGACGGATGACCAAATCGCCGCGCTGACGACTTGAAAGGTAATCTTCTGCTTCCATATGGTTGAATGGTCTGAACAAGGGATGCTTAATCACACGGGTGGATCGAGCTTGCTTGCGACGACTAGCACGGCGTTGTTCACGCTCCTTTGTCTCTTCTACATGGTCATAGTAAGGATCTTCAGGTAATTTGCGTAATGTGTAATCGGAGCCTGGCTTTGTGTCTGAGCTCTTACAGGAGAGATCAACCATGAATTTGTCTCGATCGATACGAAGCACCTTACAGTTGATGGTCTGACCTACTTGCAACACATCGCCAATATTCATGATGCGATCATCTGAAGCATTATCAATATAAATCATGCCTTCAAGACCTGAATCTAGGACACAGTTGGCAATCTTGCCCCGAACAGCCATGACCATAGCAGGGATGATAAAACCTTCACTCAAAGTAGATCGTGTCTCACCTGTCACCATCACAAAGGCTTCTTCTGTTGTAGGACGAGCATAACGATGACGGCGATCATGGTAAGGCCCTTGCAACTCTAGCTTGATGTGTTCCAAAATTTGACGCTTTGGTGCATTGTATTGCTTGCGCAATACTACAGCGTAATCGTCTAAAATTAGATCGTTCAACTTATCGGGGTATTCCTTGATCACTCGTGTGACTACAGCTACTTTTGAATCATAATCGTCCATTTCGTCCTCATCTATCTCAAGGGCATCTGCTGCCATCTTGCGAGCTAATTCGTAATCTTGAGGATGAATACGGGTATCATCCAAGATATCAGCACCATCAATATCACGAATACGAAGATAACTAGCACAATTCATGAATGTATTGGCAGGTGTAAGCTTTCGAAGCACAAGTGCAGCACGACTTTCAAGTTCGCCAAAAGCTTCAATCTTCTTCAAAATGGATTGCGATTTACGAGGACCAAAGCCACAGACAAACTGCAAGGCATTGGCTAAGTAAGGGCTTTGTATAGCAGCATTAATGTCAAAGCCCAAGTCATTAATGACGCTGATCAAGGCCCGTTCAAGATAGAACAAGAGTGTATCTTCAGGTACCAAATGTTGTAGCTCATGATGACGAATGGCTAGCAAATCTCGACCTAGACCAGCATACTCCATCACAGGGCTCTGAAGGCGACGAGCAAGAGAAACACAATAACGAGCAGTCTCGCTGTAATCACTGAATTCTTCTTGAGCGCGCTTAGATGCTTTGTAGAGACGTGCAGTCTCGTCGTCGACGACTACCATATCCATTTTGGCAAGATTGTTGTGTTCATGCGACTGATTGATTTCTACCAACATGCTTTGCATATGCTTGATGATGCGACGTGTTTCAGCGTTATAGCCTGCAACACCAAGTACATTTGCCTTTTTTGATTTGATGTAATCTGCCATTTCTTTCCAGTGACGCTCGTCCTTGAGGTTAGGCACCTGGAACTGATCAAGTACCTTTCCGCGCTGGTTGACAAAGACAGCTACAATAGGATCCTTAGGTCCACCATTCCCTGAAGAGACGGTAACCACACGAGGCAAGGGGCTCTTGAAGTGCGATTCTGGACCACGGAAAGCACCGACATTGATCTTGTTGTGCAAACTATTGTAAGCGTGTTGGCAGATGTATTCTTGAGCTTCTACACGGAGCTTTTCGCGTACATATTTGCTCATCAAGGGAATCAAATGTTCTCTCAACGATTGTTCAATAATTTCCCTACGCTGGTCATTCCATTGTTGAACAGTATCGCTATAACCATCTGATATATAGAATTCGGCAATACGATTGAACCAAGCAGGATAATCTGTAATACCAATTGTGATGGTAAGTAAGCCATCTGCTTCCCCTTTCAGCAAATGCAAGAATTGGCCATTCTTGAACTCAGTCACAGGCTTTTCAGTCAAGTACTTGAAAGGTTTCATTGGGTGAAGTTCATCAATCATGTTATAGCCCTTTTCGGTAGGACGTACCGAGATAGTAGCATAGAGTTCCCAATCTTTACGGATGGCCTTTCTGACTTGAGGATCAAAGGCCATTTCCTGAGCAAGTACTGAACGAGCTGCCTTTAGTACCTTGACAGTATCTGGAAAGTTTTGATCTGTGTATTCATCTGCCTGTACAATGGGATCTACTGACTGATCTTCAGGCTGGTAGCGTTGATAGGTTTCTATATAGTTGGTACCGAACTCGCGAGCAGAGATACCAAATTGAGGTAAGAATGCATGCATACGAGAGTGCTGACTGAGCTCGTAGAGAGATTTGTTGGTAGGACGTTTGTTGCCACGGGCCTGCTGTTGCATAGCATTGATTTTGTCTGCATACTTGAGATTGATATAATCCGTCAGATCGGCAATCTCTTCTACTTTCTCAACTCGATCCAGCATACTCTCCATGTATTCATCCTCAATCTGGCACTTGGCTACAAATTCTCGGAGTGCGTTTCGACGGTCTACAAAACTATGATACTTGAAATCCAAATCGTAAATCTCCCACAAGTCTTTTTCGGTTAAGATTTCGCGACTGATGCCTGTAGAGGGATCCACATCTGTAAAATAATCTCGGCGGTGATCTTTGATATGTGGTACTTCCAAGAATTCGCGTGTAAAGAAGCTAACGACATAAGCAACAGCTGAAGTGAATTGATCTGTAGGGTGTTCCTCTCCACGATGACGAGCCATGATACGAGCAATCCAAGCACCTTCCTCTTGTACTTGATCGTTTGTTGCTGGCTCAAATGTCTTATTGAGACCTTCATAACGCATTTGTAGACGCTCAGGGACATCACGCAAACGGATCTCTTCATCCTCTTCAGTCATCATGCGTTCAGCTAATTCGCTTGGCTCAAAAATGTCAGCCAACTGAGGCTCACGTTCTCTTGCTTGGTCTGCTTCCTATAATTGGTTATTGGTATAGATAGAGCATTATACGTCCTATGCATAAACACTTACTTCTTCATCATATAAGGCCCATTCATAATCAGCACCGTCACCAAAGATATCGTACATGTCAACAAGTACACTAAGCTGTTGTTTAGTCTTTCTTGAAAGCACACACACACACACTTCATCACCTACTCTTCACTTATACCAGCAGGCAAGATATGCATCATGTCTTTACTTGCTTTACCGCGTCTACTTCGGTCTTCATTGTATCGTGCTTGATTTCTTTCATCCATGACCTCATTCAAATCATCTTCGTCTTCGTCTGCAATAAAGTCGCCCATATCATCATAAGCATCGCGTCTGTATCCTCCCGTTCTGTCATAATCCTGAGCGTACTCATCTTCATGATGACGACGACTGGAGGTATGTGCTGCTTGTGCTTCATCATCTTCGTCTTCTTCCTCGGAAAAGATGTTGCCTGTACTTTTCGATTTTTCATAAGACTGCTCTTCACGTCCACGTTTAAGACGCTTTAATTTAGGCTAACAACCAATATGTTATTATTTCTCTTCCTTTTTTTTTGTCAATAGCATATCTTACACCAGTAGAACGATTGATTTTGACACCTGTATTTTCTTCTAATAGTTCCAAATCTTCTTCGTCAAGATCGTCATCGTCTAAAATAGTAAAAAAAAGAAAAAGAAAATGTCAGAAGTGCAAACCGGATAAACAGGGAGCAAAGAATTGCTTTATTTACATTCTTCCACCTTCTTTCTCTTTTTGCGACGAACAGCCACTGGTTCGGACGCGTCTGATTCTTCGTCGTCAACAATGAAGCCCTCAGCAATCTAAATGACATTGGTTATATAGTGTCAATAAATAAACTATAAAAAGTGATTTACTTTTCGGGCTTCTTCTTCATCATCGTCTTCCTCTTCGTCCTCTTCATCGTCATCGTCCTCATCGTCGTCATTAATCATGTTGCCTTTACGAGAATAGCCAATATCTTCGCCTTCTTCATCCGAGTTTTGAGCTATGCTGTTGTCTTCATCTTGATCACCGTACAAGTTGGAGTCTTCATCGTCACTTCGAGACATGCTTCTTCTTTTTTTTCTTTGGTAGATAAATACACTAGTGATATATATAAGAAAAAAAAAGAGAGAGAGAAAGAAAGAGAGGAAAAAAAAAGAGAGACAAAAAAAAGGGACTTGCTTTTGCCTGCCATGCAATTGTATTTAGCTGCTTACTTTACAGTCAGATTTGACCAATAAATTTGATTGGCTTTTTTCTTCTTCTGAGACACAATTCCAAAGAAGTTTGAATAGTTAAACACAATGGCACCAATGAGGATAAGTTAATAATTGTACGATGATAACAATGGCTACCTATTCTGCTTTTGATGCTAAGACTTCCTTTTCTTTGCTTCCCAAAAAAGCCAAAATAAAACAATCATCCAATGAAAAGGGAAGGCCAACCGATGCTATGTGTCAAGATGGCTCAAGGGAAAAGAAGAGGAGTTTGCTTGATTAACTAGGCAATGGTTGTAGTCACGTACTATAACAAAACTGCGTATGATCCTCTCATGGATTATTTCAGATTGACTCCATTCAAAGCAGCAAAATGATGAAATAGGCTTAAACTCATCACTATCACCACTTGCATAGCAACTTGTATTATAGGGAGGAAATAGAATCAAATAGATTATGGCTGATTCAGTATATACACTTTGACAGCATATCCACTGTTTACTCTTAGAAAGAGTTGCAAGTGATCATATGATCAACGCGATTTTCACTTGGTTACCTTATTAACGCAAAAAACGAAAAGGGAGAATATAATCCCGTCATTTGCTTTAAATATTGTCTTTAAGCAAACAAGAAGCTCGTCATTTCTGCTCAAGACCAAACGTGATGTTACACTTGGTCCTTATTTGTGATTGTGTGTCCAAGTGACCATTTCACCGAGCTATCGGGAAGCGATAAGTTTATGCAATAATGATTATCTCTTTACAAAAGAAGATTAGAAACGATCCTAAAAGGCACAACTCCGACACAACTCTTTTTTTTTGCCTTTTTAAAACCTGACTTTAGTTGTAGCCTTTTTTTCCCTCTTCCTCTCTCTCTCTGCTTCTTGCTAAAAAAAAAAAAAGAACTATTATGGCTGGTGGCATATCCTTACCTTCAGACGAAAATAACCAAGGCTTCAAAGGGAGTCTAAATAAAGCCAAAGATTGGTTTAATGCAAAATGGAATGGAGACCAAGATGAAAATACACCATTGCTTGACAGACAAAGAGGAACCATGAGTTCACCCAGGCGCACAACTTTCCGTACTGTCGTTACAGTATCTGCTATTGTTGCTGTATTTGTCCTTATAGGCATTACATTTGGTCTTTGGTTTGATAATATAGAAAAGGAAAAACCAAGTAAGTCGTTTTTTTTTCTTCGTATTGTAAATCCAATAGACTAATCGATCTCTATTTATATTATTCAAGCACCATCACCACCAGGATCAATCAACCCTGAAAAGGTGATGCTTGAAATGCCATCAAACGAAAGCATTCGTGATTACTTGAAAATCTATACTTCTGAAGCACATCTGGCTGGAACTGAAAATGATAAGAAGCAAGCTGAATGGACTCGCGATCAATTCAAGAATTTTGGTCTTGATGCCAAGATTGAAACATATTATCCTCTATTAAACTACCCCATCTCTCACCGTTTGGCCCTTGTTTCTGGACCCAAGCATTTGCGATTTGAAGCTAAGTTGACTGAAGATCCTGTTGATGAAGATGAGACTAGCAGAGATCCCAATGTTGTCCCTACTTTTCATGGATATTCCAAGAACGGCACAGTGACTGGCCGCGTTGTATATGCAAACTATGGTCGCCTCGAAGACTTTCAATTTTTAAAGGACAGTGGCATCAAATTGAATGGCACAATTGCCCTCATGAGATATGGTGGCTCATTCCGAGGTCTTAAGGTGAAGGCTGCTGAGACATTTGGCTGTGCTGGTGCTCTGATCTACTCTGATCCTATTGACGATGGACCATTGAACAAGGACGATACAAACAATCCAGCCAAGTCTTATCCTGAAGGACCCTGGCGCTCCAAGAGTTCTGCTCAAAGAGGCTCTGTGCAATACCTCTCACTCTTGGCAGGCGATCCCTTGACCCCAGGCTACGCTGCCACTAAGGATGCTGTTAGAATCAAGCCTGAAGAATCTGTTGGATTGGCCAAGATACCTTCTTTACCTTTGTCTTGGGAAGATGCATTGCCTCTTCTCAAAGCTACTCAAGGACTTGGTGTTTTAGGTAAATCAGATTGGGCTGGTGGACTTGAGGAAGTGGATTACTATAGTGGTCCTACTGAAGGTGAAGTCGTCTTGACAAATCATAATGAAGATAAAGTCACACCCATTTGGAACGTTATTGCTCGTATCGAAGGTACCGAAGAACCTGATCGAGCTGTCATTTTGGGTAATCATCGTGACGCTTGGGTTTACGGTGCTGTAGATCCTTCCTCAGGATCGGCAGCTATGTTGGAACTTGCTCGTGTTCTTGGTGAACTTCTCAAGTCTGGATGGCGTCCTAGACGTACCATCATCTTGGCCTCTTGGGATGGTGAAGAATACGGTCTTGTTGGATCTACTGAATGGGTTGAAGACCACAGCGAATGGCTTACCAAGGAGGGTGCTGTTTATATCAACGTTGATGTTGCTGTTTCTGGTCCTCAGTTTACGGCAGCTGCATCGCCTTCTTTGAGCAGACTTATTTATCAAATCACTTCTGAAGTTACAGATCCCAACACCAAAAAGTCTGTGTATGACGCTTGGTCTACAAACACCAACACCTCTGCTGACTCAAACCCTCCTGTTGGTCAGTTAGGCTCTGGAAGCGATTTTGTTGGCTTCTTGGACCATCTTGGTATTGCTAGCATTAATCTAGGTTTCGAAGGCGATTACGGTGTCTATCATAGCAACTACGACAGTTTTCATTGGATGGAAAAGTTTGGTGATCCAAACTTCCTTTACCATCAAACCATGGTCAAAGTTTGGGGACTTTTAGCATTACGTCTTGCCGATTCTACCATTATTCCTCTTTATCCTTCAGATTACTACAAAGAGCTCAAGAAATATTCTGAAGGCTTGACTTCACTTGCTGCTCCTCACAGCTTTCCTCAACTTGATGATGCTCTTGACAAGTTGGCAAGAACTACCCGTCGTTTTGAACGTCGTAGACAACGACTCGAAAAACGTCTTCAAGACTCTGCCAATACTGACTCTAACCTCTTGAAGCGCGTCGAAAAGACCAATAACCGCCTTATTTTCTTTGAGCGGGGCTTTATTGATCCTAAAGGTCTTCCAGGCCGTAGTTGGTTCAAGCATGTTATTTATGCACCTGGCTTATGGACTGGCTATTCCTCACAAGTATTCCCAGGCATTGCTGAAGGTATGGAAGATCATGACTACGTCCGAGTTCGCCATGCTGAGCAACAAGTTGCAGCTGCTATTCGTGAAGCTTCAGAGAAGCTAAAAGACGATTACTAAGTATGACCATACCAATTGAGATAAATAAATTATTACATTGTATCTTAAAGCATCTAGTGCACACATTTGAGATAATTATTAGAGTATCATGATCTGAAATAACAAATGAAAAAAGAGCCTTGCATTTTCCCATTAGCTTATGATATGAAACGTTTTTTTTTCTTGAAACACACACAAACGATCATACCTAAACAAGTAGAACTTTTATTCAAATAAAAAATAACTACCAAAGACTACATTTTTTGACTGGGTTCATAGGACTGCCAGCAGGGCATCTAAATGCCTCTGCAAATTCGAAAGAGTTCTGAAGTGGAGCGTTAATGCGCCATTTGTAGGGTGCATGATTGTCAGTAAGGACCTAGATAAAACTGCATGTTAGTTGAATTTCTTGAATAAGATGATCTTACTTGCCTTCTTTTTAGCTTGAGCAGGTGTGATGTTTTTACAGTATGTGCGAGCAAAGCTGATAAAAAACAGCTGTTCAGGAGATAACGCGTTTAAGCCTGGCAAACGCATATTGTTGTGTTGTTTACTACTAGGATCCTTTAGATATCGACTCTTCCATGCTTCCACAGCCTTCTTCACGCCTCCATTATCTGCCAAGTTTTCTGCTAGTGTAAACTTGCCATTTACATTGACAGGTTGGCCTTTTTCATCAGTAACTGTGAAATTGTTATATTGCTTTACAAAACAGTCAGCTTTAACCTCGTACTCTTTGGCCGTGTGCTCTGTCCACCATTGAAAGAGTTTACCATCTGCGTCATAGCGCCTTCCTCTGCTATCATAACCATGCTAATTGAATAGAAAGAGAAGATAAGGCACAAAACAAGATGTACAATTTGAAATATGAATCGTTATACAAAAAGAGAAGCTATTTCTTACAGTCATTTCGTGTCCAAGTACAGAACCAATTGCTCCATAATTTAAATACTCTGGTCTGCTTTCTTCAAAATATAAACCTTGCAAAATACCAGCAGGAATTCCTATCTATTTCAACTGTTTAGCTAATGGCTAAAAATGCAACGCAGAGAGTAGTTTGGCTCACTTCATTAAAAGCGGATCTAGAATATGCATCAACCTCGTGAGGATACATCCACCATACACCTTTATCAATTGGCTTGCCTACTTGACGCCAAGCGTTCGAGACTGTAGAGATGCGTCCGTTTACATAGTTGCTAAAATAATCATCCGGCTTAATGATGAAGGCACCATAGTAAGAAGATAGAGAAACAGGCGACATGACATCGGGAGAACTCTCTGAGTAGCCAATTTTGACAGTCAACTTGTTCAATTTTCTTTCAGCATTACGACGCGTCTTCTCATCGAGCCACTCTAACTGATGAAAACTATCTAACAAGACCTGTTTGATATCATCAGCAATAGCCTTGATGCTTTCCTTTGTCTTGATATCAAATTTCTCTAGAACATAATAACGACCTGCCATAAAGCCCAAGGATGTATCGATCTCCCGTTGGGACGTGTGCATGGATGAGATCGATACATCCTTGGGCTTTATGGCAGGTCGTTATTATGTTCTAGAGAAATTTGATATAAGACAAAGGAAAGCATCAAGGCTATTGCTGATGATATCAAACAGGTCTTGTTAGATAGTTTTCATCAGTTAGAGTGGCTCGATGAGAAGACGCGTCGTAATGCTGAAAGAAAATTGAACAAGTTGACTGTCAAAATTGGCTACTCAGAGAGTTCTCCCGATGTCATGTCGCCTGTTTCTCTATCTTCTTACTATGGTGCCTTCATCATTAAGCCGGATGATTATTTTAGCAACTATGTAAACGGACGCATCTCTACAGTCTCGAACGCTTGGCGTCAAGTAGGCAAGCCAATTGATAAAGGTGTATGGTGGATGTATCCTCACGAGGTTGATGCATATTCTAGATCCGCTTTTAATGAAGTGAGCCAAACTACTCTCTGCGTTGCATTTTTAGCCATTAGCTAAACAGTTGAAATAGATAGGAATTCCTGCTGGTATTTTGCAAGGTTTATATTTTGAAGAAAGCAGACCAGAGTATTTAAATTATGGAGCAATTGGTTCTGTACTTGGACACGAAATGACTGTAAGAAATAGCTTCTCTTTTTGTATAACGATTCATATTTCAAATGTACATCTTGTTTTGTGCCTTATCTTCTCTTTCTATTCAATTAGCATGGTTATGATAGCAGAGGAAGGCGCTATGACGCAGATGGTAAACTCTTTCAATGGTGGACAGAGCACACGGCCAAAGAGTACGAGGTTAAAGCTGACTGTTTTGTAAAGCAATATAACAATTTCACAGTTACTGATGAAAAAGGCCAACCTGTCAATGTAAATGGCAAGTTTACACTAGCAGAAAAACTTGGCAGATAATGGAGGCGTGAAGAAGGCTGTGGAAGCATGGAAGAGTCGATATCTAAAGGATCCTAAGTAGTAAACACACAACAATATGCGTTTGCCAGGCTTAAACGCGTTATCTCCTGAAAGCTGTTTTTTATCAGCTTGCTCGCACATACTGTAAAAACATCACACCTGCTCAAGCTAAAAAGAAGGCAAGTAAGATCATCTTATTCAAGAATTCAACTAACATGCAGTTTTATCTAGGTCCTTACTGACAATCATGCACCCTACAAATGGCGCATTAACGCTCCACTTCAGAACTCTTTCGAATTTGCAGAGGCATTTAGATGCCCTGCTGGCAGTCCTATGAACCCAGTCAAAAAATGTAGTCTTTGGTAGTTATTTTTTATTTGAATAAAAGTTCTACTTGTTTAGGTATGATCGTTTGTGTGTGTTTCAAGAAAAAAAACGTTTCATATCATAAGCTAATGGGAAAATGCAAGGCTCTTTTTTCATTTGTTATTTCAGATCATGATACTCTAATAATTATCTCAAATGTGTGCACTAGATGCTTTAAGATACAATGTAATAATTTATTTATCTCAATTGGTATGGTCATACTTAGTAATCGTCTTTTAGCTTCTCTGAAGCTTCACGAATAGCAGCTGCAACTTGTTGCTCAGCATGGCGAATCGGACGTAGTCATGATCTTCCATACCTTCAGCAATGCCTGGGAATACTTGTGAGGAATAGCCAGTCCATAAGCCAGGTGCATAAATAACATGCTTGAACAACTACGGCCTGGAAGACCTTTAGGATCAATAAAGCCCGCTCAAAGAAAATAAGGCGGTTATTGGTCTTTTCGACGCGCTTCAAGAGGTTAGAGTCAGTATTGGCAGAGTCTTGAAGAGTTTTTCGAGTCGTTGTCTACGACGTTCAAACGACGGTAGTTCTTGCCAACTTGTCAAGAGCATCATCAAGTTGAGGAAGCTGTGAGGAGCAGCAAGTGAAGTCAAGCCTCAGAATATTTTGAGCTCTTTGTAGTAATTGAAGGATAAAGAGGAATAATGGTAGAATCGGCAAGACGTAATGCTAAAATCCCAAACTTGACCATGGTTTGATGGTAAAGGAAGTTTGG